>PVJH01011093.1:29786-70569 GCA_004026705.1 Nesogale talazaci | reverse complement strand
GAAGGGACCTCGATCTCCTGTCTCTTCCACAAAATGTCACACTAGTCCATTATATTAATGACATTATGCTGATTGGATCCACTAAGGAGGATGTATCAAGGACTTTAGATTCATTAGTACAGCATCTGCGTACAAGAGGTTGGGAAATTAACCCAACAAAGATTCAAGCACCCCCCACCTCGGTAAAATTTCTAGGGGTCCAGTGGTGTGGAGCATGTCGGGATATTCCCACTAAAGTGAAGGACAAGCTATTACATCTAGCTCCCCCAACAACAAAACAGGAGGCACAACGCCTAGTGGACCTTTTCGGATTTTGGAGGCAACATATCCCTCACTTGGGTATTCTACTTCGACCTATTTATCAGGTGACATGAAAGGCCTCCAATTTTGAGTGGGGCCTGGAACAAGAAATGGCTCTGCAACAGGTTCAGGTTGCTGTGCAAGCTGCTTTGCCACTGGGACCATATGATCCAGCTGACCCAATGGTGCTGGAAGTGTCAGTTGTTGATAAAGATGCAGTGTGGAGTCTTTGGCAGACCCCTATTGGTGAATCACAGCATAGACCATTGGGATTTTGGAGTAAAGTCCTGCCATCTTCTGCAGACAACTACTCCCCCTTTGAAAAACAGCTGTTGGCCTGTTATTGGGCTTTGGTGGAGACTGAACGCCTCACCTTGGGCCACCAAGTCACCATGAGGCCTGAACTACCCATCATGAACTGGGAATTGTCTGACCCATAGAGTCATAAAGTTGGACATGCGCAGCAACACTCCATTATTAAATGGAAGTGGTACATACGAGATCGGGCCAGAGCAGGACCAGAGGGTACAAGTAAACTGCATGAGTAAGTGACCCAAATGCCCACAGTGCCCACTCCAGTCATATTACCTTCTCTTTCCAAATCTGCACCTATGGCCTCCTAGGGAGATCCTTATAATAATTTGACTAAAGAACAGAAAAGTCATGCTTGGTTCACGGATGGTTCTGCATGATATGCAGGTGCCACTCGTAAGTGGACAGCAGCAGCGCTACAGCCCCTTTCTGGGATCTCCCTGAAAGATAGTGGTGGAGAAAAATCCTCCCAATGGGCAGAAGTCCAAGCAATGCACCTAGCCGTTTAGTTCGCCTACAAGGAAAAGTGGCCAGATGTGAGACTGTACACTGATTCATGGGCTGTGGCTAATGGCTTGGCTGGATGGTCAGGGACTTGGAAGGAACATGATTGGATAATTGGTGACAAGGAGGTGTGGGGAAGAGATATGTGGATGGATCTCTCTGCATGGGCCAAAATAGTTCATGTAATTGTGTCTCATGTAAATGCTCAACAAAAGGTTACCTCTGCAGAAGAGGGCTTTAACAATCAAGTAGATAAGATGACACGCACTGTGGACACTGGCCCTCCTCTTTCCTCTGCCACTCCTGTTATTGCCCAATGGGCACATAAACAAAGTGGACATGGTAGCAGGGATGGAAGTTATGCATGGGCACAGCAACATGGACTTCCACTCACCAAGGCTGACTTGGCCACAGCCACTGCTGAGTGCCCTATTTGCCAACAGCAAAAAACGACGTTAAGTTCAAGGTACGGAACCATTCCTCGGGGAGATCAACCAGCAACTTGGTGACAAGTTGATTATATAGGACCACTCCCATCCCGGAGGGGGCCGCGCTTTGTTCTGACTGGAATAGACACATATTCTGGATATGGACCCTGCACCCAAACCACCATTCATGGACTTACGGAATGCCTCATACACCGGCATGGCATCCCACATAGCATTGCTTCAGATCAAGGAACTCACTTTACAGCAAATTCAGTGCGGCAGTGGACCCATGCACATGAAATCCACTGGTCATATCATGTTCCTCATCATCCTGAAGCAGCTGGCTTGATAGAATGATGGAATGGGCTCCTGAAGACACAACTGCGACGCAAACTGTGTGGCAACAACTTGCAAGGCTGGGGCAGTGTTCTCCAGGAAGCTGTATATGATTTAAACCAGTGACCAATATATGGTGCTGTGTCTCTAATAACCAGAAGTCATGGGTCCAGGAACCAAGGGGTGGAAACTGGAGTGGCACCACTCACTATTACTCCTATTGACCTATTTGCAGCAGCATTTTTGCTTCCTGTCCCAGCAACCCTATGTTTTTTGGGACTGGAGGTCCTGGTCCCGAAAGAAGGAACTCTCCCACCTGGAAACACAGCACGGATTTCACTGAACTGGCAGCTGAGAATGTCCCCTGTTCACTTTGGGCTTCTCATGCCTTTGGATCAACAGATCAGGAAGGGTGTCACTGTACTGAGTGGTGTGATTGATGCAGATTATCAAGAAGAAATTGGACTGGTGTTACATAATAGGGGTAAAGAGAAATATATCTGGAATCCAAGAGATCCCATAGGCCAACTCTTAGTGCTACCATGCCCTATGATAAAAGTTAATGGTAAATTACAGCAACCCCATCATGATAGGACATCTAATGACCTAGACCCCTCAAGAATGAAGGTCTGGGTCACCCCACCAGGCAAAAAACCACAACCAGCTGAAGTGATTGCTGAGGGCAAAGGTAATACAGAATGGATAGTAAAAGAAGGTAGTTCTACCTACCAATTACGACCACTTGATCAATTGCAGAAGTGAGGGTTGTGATTATTCATGTATTTTCTGTTTATGAGCTTATTGAATTTTTTTCTTTGCTCATGTATGATATATCAGGTACAATTGGACTCAGTGTGATCTCATTTATATGTATGATAGATGTTTAATGTTAAGTATAAGCTTGATTTCATTGATGTCTAGAAATTCTATATGGGTAAGAAATTGTGTACAGGTGCCATGTTGGCAAGGGGTGGATTGTGATGGGCAAGTTTGTTACGCCAACATGGCCACAGAAGATTGGTGGGTCTGTTGTGACGGCACAGCCAATAAAATGAACACGTGGGATGAATTGAAGGGCAGATATAGGAGGGGGTTGGCAAGTCCCTCCCTCTCTCTTGTTTCCGGATCTTCGGACCAGAGAGCTGCTTTATACATCCTGTGCCTCGACCTCCAAGCAACACTACCTGTGGGACACCTAATTGTGGACTGTGTTACTGTGAGTTGAGGATCCTTCAAGCCCTACTTCGTCACGCTCCTGGGGTATACATCTCTTGAACTGGGGACTGTTGGACTCTGTTATCCAGCTTACTGTTGGTGACAATTGGTGACTGTTGGTGACTGTTGCACTGCCGTTTGCTGCCTGTAACCAGATAGCCTGCATTGCTGTGTAGGGGACTATTCTGTGGCCCTCAAGAATTGAAGGACTGCCAGTCTTCTAGTTGCCTCACGCAAGTGAGTTGCACCGAGCAATCTGTATTGTTTTATAGTTAACTTTTTCTCTTTTTATCTTATATATCTTTCTCAATATATAAATATATAAAAGTAATTACTAGTGTCCTGAATTTTATTTCTCTAAGAGAACCCTGCCTGACACACAGGATAAACTCTCGCCCTTCACTCTTAAGCCTCAAATTGACAATAGATTATGTAACAATCAGGAAAAAGTAAATGCTTAGAAAATAATGATGGAAGCATATGAACATAATGCTTGATACAGTTGATGTATGGATTGTTCTAAGAACTGTAAGAGCTCTTCTAAAGAAAACAAACTCCTTGTAACTATATATGTGTTACTAGTTTTGTTTCTACAGATAACATAGTCTAATACAACCAGTAATTATCAATGCATCCTGATTGTATGCTTAGTCCACTTCAGATTATATAAACTGATAGAATTCTTCAAGTTTTTCATCTTTAGCAAATCATATTTGGTATATAAACTTGAATATAATTGTATAAACTTTTCTTCCTTATAGATCTAATTATATTATCTTACTAGTGACTAGCTTTAAAATTCAGGCTAGATTGGGCTGAGCCCTGGTGGCCTCTTGGTTGTGTGCGGAACTGCAGCCCACAAGGTTGACAGTTCAAATCCAACAGCAGCTCTCCAGGAGCAAGACTGGGCTTCCTACTCCCACCAGGGCAGTGATGCCACAAAAAACATTCAGGATAGATAGTGAGATGCTTTTTATCTAATAGGTAACTCAACCTTGATTTGAATTAAATATTGAATGATTTGGAAGTTATTTCTATCATCCTAAAAAAATGTCATATTTCACCTGATGTAGGTACTTGGTTGCTAAAATTCAGATATTTTTTGTAGCATATATAAGGTACTTATTTTTTCTAATGGACAAATTGATTAGATAATGACATTTTCATGCACTTTTTAAGTCCCCTTATATTTATATGCCAAAATATCAGTGGAATTTGTAGATGTGTGCTCACTGTATATGAAGGGCTTCAAAGAGTTTGTGGGAAATTTCCATTATTTTAAACTCCATTTCCTACAAACTTTTTAAAGTCTCCTCATAAACAAAACAAAATAATGCAACAGACAAATACACTTGCAGTGGGTCGATGATGACTCACAGTGACCCTACAAGACAGGATTGAGCTGCCCTGGTGAGCTGCTGAGATTGTACTCTCAATGGGAGTAGAAAACCTCTTCTTTGCCCTGCAGAACAGCTGGTAGTTTGGAACTACTGCCCTTTCAGGCTGTAGCCCAACTATAGCAGTCATGTACTTGTGTCAATTTCATGGTTGGGAGTCTAGGGGTGGAGTCTAGCTTGTCAGTCTGGAGACAGCCAATGAGTAGCTAATGAGGCCTCTGTGTGGGCATGACTTTCTCCTGAGATTTCTGGGAAATATCACGGTATTTCCAAATTGGAGAAGAGAAACTTGACTCTTACTCTCTTGGAGCCAGTCCCTTGACAAGACGAGATAACAGCATGCTGATCGATCCTGATTCCTGGAGAATGAAGGAGCCAGAGAGGAGGCCACATGGGCTTGCCCTCATGGAACCAGACCTCTGAGGCTAGAGAAGCCACAGAGAGACGCCTGCCAGCTCTGAGATCCTCCCACCACTAATGGATATTGCTAATGGACCCTGAACCCTAGAAATGAGGAGCCATGGGGAGACCCTTGCCTGCACCAGGATGCCTCTACTGCATGTGCTTTGTGAGTCGAAAGGAGACTTTATAGACTGGTATTGGACATACGGGCTAATAAGACTTATGACTTTGGATTGAACTGGTTTGAGATGCTTTCTCAATGTTCTCTTCCTCTTGTATATAAACCTTTCCCTTATATCCATATGCATGTTTATGAATCAATTTCTCTACCCAGACTAACACACCAACCCATAATATTAGCCACCAAGGCTCCTTAAGTCTCCTAATATATATTTACATTGAGTTATAATTTATATATCCATTAAGATCCATATTTAATCAAATTGCCTATTATATTGGAGCAGATAATACAAATATTTTTATAAAGGTTCCAACAGCTATAATTTACTGTCCATTTTGAAGACCTTTTGACATGCTTGTGTGTGGTTTATTGCAATGCATATTTCTTTTTTTTAAAGAGTCAATATGTGTAACTCAATATATTATGTTGTTAACCATTCTTTACTTAAAAATAATGTTCAATATTTTCTTATGAAATCTATTCATTGAAAATAACATGACAGAGGAATGGAAACCAATATTATGTTGACAGAGGTCTATTGTCATGACTTTTCTAAGTTCGTCACAAGGTGGCCCCAAATCCATTTTCTTCAGAGTGCTACATTTTCTCTGGATAGAAGACAAACAATAAGGAGGTACTGGGGTAGAAATCTGTGGTAATAATCATCCAAATTGTAAATCACTCACTTAAGAATTAGTTGTCTATTTTGCTAAAAGAAGGGAGAAAAACAAGTATCAAATGTTTGATGTGCACAAAAGACTGTTAAGTGCTTCAAGATTTTTTTCCTTTGTGGTTCTTCTCAATAAAAGTGGAAAGCAGTTATCCTATTTATATTCACGAACTTGTAAGTACATTGGCTAAAAGTACGCCTACTTGGTTGAGAGAACTCTCTAATTTCCATCACACCCTTCTTTATAGACACATAAATGGATTTGGGGCATTAGGGTATGTCAGTGAAGACTGAAGCTTAATAATTCTGTTTGTTTTTGTTTGTTTTAGAAACTTGTCCTCTCTATAATCTTCTATTTGACATTCAAAGAAACACTTCTATGGATCATAAGTCATATAAGATCATGCCTCAGATTAAAGTCTTCACCGATCAAGACTAAAGTTCTTCCTCTTATTTCAGAATCTCTAAAGCCTTAAAAAAGAGTTCCAGAGGTAGATTTCCAGGTAGTGATTTTTACTTCTCATAAAATATTGCAGTTGATATGTAATATTTAGATTGCAATTTAGATGGCAGTTGAGAGGTAATATTTAGATAATTCTAAAATGGCTAGTACAGTGAGCAGAAAAGAACTACCATGCTGCAGTAGAGTGGTATGAACACCTTCAGAAGAGTCAGCAGATTGGTAGTGCATCTACACTGTGCTGGGGAGGAAGCCCTTTAAGGAGATGGAGTGACACAGGGGCAGGAAAAAGCGGCGTGGGAACATTTGTGCGGATGGAGCAGGACTTGGCACTGTTTCCTTCTGTTTTGCGTAGGGTCACGATGGGTTGGAACCAACTTAATAGCCTCTATCAGTAGCAGGAACGCTAAGCACTTACAAAGGAAAGGGGTTGATTTGTTGAAGCATTATAAAAAGACAAGTAAATAAAACCATTTATTCTATGTTCCCGGGGAGAACATTTTAAAGACTAGCCATCCTTTCCCTTAGGATGAAAGTAATTAAGAAAAAGACTATCAGTGATGGCCTGTAGGACACTATAGCCTGGCCTCTGGCACACTTCTATTTTGAATAGAACATATTTGGGGGGGGGGGTTGCATGAGTTTCATAAAATCAACACAGAGGAAGGCTAATTGTAGCAACCTGTCTGAGACCAGGACTCAAACCTCTAAAATGCTTTTTCAATCTCCTGTCCCTTAGACTATCTTCTCTCCTGTCCAGTCACATTACGTGTACGGCATGTATCTCTAATTATTTGTTTATTTCCTTGTAAGTGTCTGTGTTAGTCTGGGTTGATTAGAGAAGCAAATCTAGAAACACCTCATATGTGTATGATGAAGACCTTTATATAAAAGAGCAATTATATATTAAGAAAACATACCAGCCCAGTCCAGGTCAAGTCCATAAGTCTGATATTAGTCCCTATGTGCAATATTCGTGTACAAATTCCTATTTAAACTCATTCAGCATATGCAATGATGTCAAATGCAGGAAGATCCCAGATCGTTCAGTACAAATCCTTGTGAATCCAGTGACAGTGGAAGCGTTTCCATGCTACTGTGGGTCTCCACATGGCTCCTCCAGCTCTCTGAGCGTATCAATAGGAGAAATGGGAAGGCAGCAGGACTGGGACTGGCTTCGAGTGAGCAATCT
Organism: Nesogale talazaci; assembly: GCA_004026705.1. Classification (NCBI taxonomy): domain Eukaryota; kingdom Metazoa; phylum Chordata; class Mammalia; order Afrosoricida; family Tenrecidae; genus Nesogale; species Nesogale talazaci. The sequence continues at coordinate 63,172 of PVJH01011093.1, read as the reverse complement.
ATCTCCTTAGTTTCGCCAAATGAGGTAATCAAGTTGCAACCTGGTAGACAGGCTAGACTCCTCCCCTTCATGCATGTTCACGGAAGATTATATAACTGCCACAGTGTCCAGTAAAGAAGTGTAATAGAGGATGAGCATTTTGAAGAAATAGGGATTTGGAATTAAGAAGTGTAGGCTTATTACATTTATATAATTATATATATAATTCTTTTATTTTAATTTTTTAGATCCTTTTATCGGGGGCTCATAGAACTCATCATAATCCATCCATCCATCCATTGTATGTAAAGGACATTTGTACATTTGTTGCCATCATCATTCTCAAAACATTTTCTTTCTACTTAGGCCCTTGATATTAGCTGCTCATTTTCCCCTCCCTCCCTGTTTCCCCCTCTCTCATGTACCCTTGATAATCTATAAATTATTATTATTATTTTGTCTTATCTTACACTGTCCAATGTCTCCTTCACTCACTTCCCTGTTGTCTGTACCCCAGGGAGGAGGTTATATATATATGTATATCTTTATCATAGGTTCCCCTTTTCTGCTCCACCTTCCCTCCACCCTCCTGGTATCACCACTCTACTTTCACCAATGGTCCTGAAGGGACCATTTGTCCTGGATTTCCCATGTTTCCGGTTCCTATCTGTACTAGTGTACATCCTTTGGTCTAGCCAGATTTGTAAAGTAGAATTGGGATCATCATAGTGGAGGTGAGGAGGAATTTAAGAACTAGAGAAAAGTTGAATGTTTCATAGTTGCTACACTGCACCCTGACTGCTTCTTCTCTCACGACTTCTGTAAAGGGATGTCACTTCACCTATAGATGGACTTTGGGTCCCCAATCTGAACTTCCCTTCTGGGAAATCTCATAGTATTTCCCTCATGGACATGAGAAACTACCTCCTGAGTTGTTGGGAGTTAGTCTCGGAGACAACGAACTATGGATCAGACAAGATGGCAGGGTCCGAGAAGCTGGAGGACCCAGAGGAGAAGCCATAAGGCCTTACCAGATGGGACCAGAGCTCTGAAGTTGGAGGAGCCATGTGGAGATCCCTGCTGGCATTGAGTTGCTTCTACCACCACTGGATGCTGTTGATGGTCCCTGAGACCTGGAAGCAAGGAGCCATGGGGAGACTTCTGCTGGTGCTGGGACTCTGAATTTGTGAGTTAGAAGGAGACTTTATATATTGGTATCAGGGATATGGGCTACTATCGAACTTAGGACTTTGAACTGGACTAGGTTGGGATGCTTTCTCAATTTCCCATTCCTCTTGTATATAAATCTTTTCCTTACATCCATATGCGTTTCTATGAATTTGTTCCTCTAGTCTACTGGGACTAACACATGTATATTCTTACAGGAGTAATATTAAGACATCAGATGGACACTGGGTTTTCAATGAATTACATCCTCAATGCAAGAACACTTTGGTTAATTAAATTAGCATTCCATGATGATCATCTTCCCAGCATGATAACTGAAGACAAATGTATGCATAAGAAAAAGTGGTGAAGAAAGCTGATGGTGCCCGGCTATCAAAATATATAGCATCTGGAGTCTAAAGACTTCAAGGTAAACAAACAGTCATCTAACTCAGAAGCAACAAATTCAACATGGAAGAAGCACACCATCCTATCAGGCCTCTCACACCTACCTTGCCGCTGACTTTGGATCACTTGTTGTTCCCTTATCCCTGGGTTGGTCAACACCACCTCCTTTGCCCCATGACACTCTCTCAAAAGTCTCCTGGAACCATCAGTTCCATTGCTTTCTCCTTCAGACTATTCATCCAACCTATCTTATCTAGATATACTGGCAAAGATAATATATGTACAAAGCAGCAAGACAACCCAAGACAAAGCGACAAAAGAAAACAAAGTGATAACAGCAACAACAAAAAATGTCCAGAAAAGTATATAAATAAGTTAAAAAATAAAATAATAATAACAAAAGAAAAACCTTCAAATAGTTCAAGGTCTGTTTGTTGTCCTCTAGGAGTGTCCTTCAGTTGAGTCTGATAGGATGCCACACTCTGGTCTCAAAGTATACCTTTGACAGTCCCTCAGGAACTGCATGCTCTTCTACAACTGCTGCTCTGCTACACTCCCTTAGTGTTTTGCCTCAGTGTGATGGGGTCAGACTGGGTGCAACCCTGACCTTTTGTCTCAGTGTTGTTCTTGTAGGGACTTGGTTCAGCAAAGGATGTCATCTTTCATAGCGGGGCTGGCCATATGGTCCTGTCTGTGCATTGGCTGTTCTGAGTGAAGATATCAACCTCAAGTCTTGGTGTGCCATGATGTGCTCCACTCTCTCATCATCCCCCTTCATTTTGTCTCCTGTGATCTTCCTGAGCTGCAGCTTCAGTGCTGTTCTGCAAAGTAAATTCTCCTAGAGGTGGGGCAGCTGTCCACGCAGTTGGGATTGGGACTGGGCACTAAGACCCCTCCACTGGTTCCCGGCTCCACGCCATCATGTTGCATTCACATCCAGGAACACCAGATTTAAATTTGGTCCCTCTTTCTCTTTTGTGATATAAACAATACACTTCCTTGGGTGAGCTAGTGCCCTGTTCCCCTATGAAACATGGCTATCTTCCTCCCCACCCTCCCTTTATAGTGGGCTACCATATGTAGCCCAGGATTTGGTCTGGTCCCTGTCATGATATCTGGGCCTTATCCCAGGAAATTCTGTGTACAATAGCTTTTGTCTATGCCATGTTTGCATTTCTTTTAAAGCTTACCTCAGAGGACTCATGTTGTACTTGTCCTTTTGTGCTTGGCTAACTTCACTTAGCATAATTTCCACCAGTTTGTGCCATACAGTGATGGGCTTCATGCATTCATCACTGCTTTTCAGCAATGTGCAGTGCACCATTGCAGGTACATACTACAGAATTTTTTATCCATTCGTCAGTTGATGGAAATTTGGGTTGTTTCCAACTCCTTGTAATTGTGAACTGTGATGCAATGAACATTGGGGCACAGATGTCTGGCTGTGGTTTGTTTCTTGCCTCTTCTGGGTATATGCCCAGTAGGGGGATTGCTGAGTCACATGGTAGCTCAACTTCCATCTGTTTTAGATATAGAAAAATTGATTTCCATATTGACTGTACATACCTACTGGTCCACCAGCAGTGAATGAGAGTTCCTGTCTCCCCACAGCCCTCCAGAAATTGTTGCTTTCTGATTTTTTCAATTAGGCTATCTGTGAGGGTGTTAGGTGGTATCTCATTGTTGTTTTGATTTGCATTTCTCTTGTGACTGAGGATCAGGAACATTTTCTCATATGTTTATTGGCCATTCAGATTTCTGCCTCTGTGAAACTTCTGTTTAGGTCCTTTGTCCACCTCCTCAATGGGCAGTTAGTATTTTGTTTTTGTTTTGTTTTGTTTTTGTAGGGGGGAGTTATCAGGGTATTGTAGACCTGACTAAGCAGACCTTTGTCTGATGTGTCATCGCTAAAGATGTTTTTCCAGATCATCCACTCTCTTATTACTCTTAGTGAATTCTTCAATGTACACAGGTATCTTATCTTCAGTACCTCCCACTTGTCACTTTGTGCCTCCTCTGTGTTTGTGTCCGTCCCTATTTCTGAGAGCCTATGTATTCCCTGTGCCAAAGTAGTCAGGTTGGTCCCAATTCCCTCATTGATGGTCCTTATAGTTTGGGGGTTTGCCTCCAGGTCTGGGATCCACCTTGAGTTTATTCTTGTGCATGGAGTGAGATAAAGGTCTTGCATTATTTTTCTGTAGGTAGATATCCATTTTTCCCAGCACCACTTATTGATAAGGGTATCTGCTTCCCATTTGATATTTTTGGAGCACTTATCAAAGATAAGTTGTCTCTGTGCTGATGATTTTATTTCTGGATTTTCAGTTCTTTTCCATTGGTCTCAGTATCTTACATTATACCAATACCACGAGGTTTTGACCACTATACAATATTTGTGAAAGTCAGGTAAAGTAAGCCCTCCCACTGTGTCTTTCATCTTGAGGAGTTCTCTGCTAATTATGGGCTTCTTTCCTCTCCATATGAATGGACAGAAGCCCCTCACCCCAGGAGAGTTTCCTTTGCAGATCAGTATATGGAGACTGCAGCTCATGGAGAGGGACATGTGTGGCCAGAGCACACAAGATTAATTGAAGGAAGAGAGAATGGAGTACAACTTGGCCCACTGAACCTTGAGGACAGTCTTCCCACTCGTGTACAGCCAATGCACAGAGAGGACCATATGGCTAGCCCCACTATGAAACACGGTGTCCCTCACTGTCCCAAGACTCTAAGGTGACAACACTGGTGAAGCAGGGTTGGGAGTGCACCTCAGCAAGGCAAGGATGTACAGCAGACCAGCAGGAGAGACAGAGTGAGGAACACCAAGGATATATTTTGGAGCCAGGATATGGCACCTCATTGGTCCTCCACTCCAGAAGGTCAGCAACCAGACCTTGAACTATTTATAGGTTTTCTTTTGTTATTATTATTACTATAACTGATCATATATTTTTTCTAGAAATTGTCATTTTTGTTACTGTCATAATTTTGTTTTCTTTTAACACTTCATCTTGTGATATCTTGTTTTTCTGTACATATTGTTATCTCTGAAGGTCTATCTAGATAAGATAGGCTGGATGAACAGTCTGAAGGAGAAAACATTGGGACTGATGGTTCTGGGGGAATATGGGAGATAGGTAGGTGGGAAGGTGGGGGAAAGGAGGTGGTGGTGTCTATTCCAGTGATAAGGGTGCAGCAAGTGATCCAAGAGCAGTGGAGGTTGAGTGTAACAGGTCTGATAGGGATTGATCAGGAGTAATGTAACAAAGATAAGTTATTGAAATTCAAATGGAGGATGTGGCTGAAAGTGGGATAAGAGTAAAGAAGAAGGAAATAGAGGAAGGAACTAGAAGTAAAAGGACATCTACAGACTAGCACACCTTATTGCTTCTACTACTCCCCTTATGGAACCTTTGGGATTTTACCATAGATAAAATCATATCATTTGTAAATAATGATAGTTTCACCTCTTCTTTCCCCAAGTGAATACCCTTGAGGTCTTTCTTTGCCTTGTGCTGTAAGTTAAAACCTCCAGTATGATATTAATTAAAAGTGGAGGAAAGGGGCATCCTTGTCTGGTCCCCTTTATCAGTGGGATTGTTTTAGCTTTTCCTCCATTGACGACCATGTTGGCAGTTTTTCATACATAACTTGCATTTTCTTGAGAAATTTTCTTTCCATTCCTATCTTCTCCAGTGTCTTAAATAGGAACTGGTGTTGAAGGTCATTGAATGCTTTTTTGAGATCTATCAATATTATCATGTGGTTCTTAGAGTTTTTCATGTCAATGTGGCAAATGACACTATTGGTCTTTCATATGTTGAATCATCCCTGCATCTCAGGTATGAACCCCACTTGGTCATGGTGAATTATCTGTTTAATATAGTTTTGTATTCTATTAGCCGTATTTTATTAAGGATTTTTTCATCAATGCTCATTAAGGATATTAGTCTGTAGTTTTCAATTCTTGTGGGATCCTTGCCTGGTTTTATTATCAGTGTTATACTAGCTTCATAGAATGAATTAGGGTGTTTGCTGTCCTTTTCTATGTTTTGGAAGAGTTTGTGTAGGATTAGTGACAGTTCTTCCCTGAAAGTTTGCTAGAATTCTCCTGTGAAGCCATATGGTCCAGGGGATTTTTTTTAAATTGTTGTTGTTGGTAATCTCTTGAAAACCTTATCTATTTCTTCTATTGCTGTTGGCCTGTTGAGATTCTTGATATCCATCAGAGATAGTTTGGGAGGGATTGGTTTTCCAAGAATTTGTCCATGTCTTCCAAGTTGTTGAATTCATTGGAGTACAGTCCTTTGTAGTACTGTGTAATTATCCTTTTGATATCATTAGGGTCATTGTCATGTCCCCTCTTTCATCCCTCATTCTTGTTATTGAAATTTGTTCCCTCCGTTCTTTGGTTAGATGTGCCAATGGTTTGATAATTCTGTTTATCTTTTCAAAGAACCAACTTTTACCAGCATTAATTTTTTTCCCATTGTTTTCTTATTTTCCCTCTCCTGAATCTCAGCCTTGATGTTCATTATTTCTTTTGCTCTTAGTGGGATTGTCCTGCTGACTCTGCTCTAGTTGTTGCAAATGTTTTGCCAGTATATCAGACATGAGACCCTCTCTTCCTTTTTCAGGTGTGTGTGTATGCTATGAGGCTTCCTTTGATAACTGCTTTTGCTGTGCCCCATAAATCTTAGTGTGCCATGTTTTCATTCTCATTGCCTTCTAGAAATTTCCCAATTTCATCTCTCATATAGGTCGGTAAGTGCTTCCTTTGCAATAGAGAATTAGTAATCCTCCAACTATTTGCTCTTGTTTCTTCATCTTCCTTTTGTTGATTTCCAGCCTTAACGCGCAATATGAAGTTAATGTGGCAAGCGCTATATTTTTATGCAAGTAACATGTGCCCTCTGTGTTTGTTATCCAACTAAGCTCCAGCTCCGCACAAGCTCTGAAATGCCAAAGTTTTCATAATTGTTGCTGTAACCAAAACAAAATCAAGTTCATTTATAAAAATATCTTCCAGGAAGGGAAGAAGCAGTTGTCAAAAATGCATGTGTGTGTATTTTCCCAGATAGTCAATAGATTAGTTTTAGATATAACATTTTATGATTCAAAGTTCTTATTAGACTATTTCCATTCTCTTATAGATTAAAACACCGAGTCATAAGTGTTTATATTAGACCACTAGTCCACCTAAATCAGTGGTTTTTAAATGTTTGAATATGTACTATTTCATTATGTAACAATTGATGTAAGTAAAAGAAAGTACTTAGTAAAGATGTGAGTTATAACTTAAAAAACCCACGATGAATGTATATTGAAAAAACCAGAAGCAGACTAGAAAAAATGGAAGTCATTGAAAATAAAACAAAAAGCATAAAGAGCCATATTCTATGTACTACTGAGCCAAAGTGGAATTTTATCTGCCATTTTGAATCAGAAAAGTATATGGCTCACTATGTTGAATATGACACAGTCAACAGGAATAACACCACATTCTTCCCATTAAAGCGCATGGTAGCTAGAAGTATAATGCTTTCTGTGATAAGAATAATGGTTATCTGTATACATGGAAGTGAAATCAATATGACTATTAGTGAAATGTATTCACCCACTGCCAAAGCTGGTTGGTAAGAAATTAATTAACTGTCCCATTATCTTTAGTCAAACATGAAATCAAGATAATTATTGGCTATTGAAATACAAAAGTTGGACACAAAGGGCAATCATTGGAAAACATTGTCTTGGTAATAGAAAGAAAGTTGAAGAGCACATTATAGAATTTTGAAATACCAAGGACTTGTACCCCACCACTTGTAGGTCATTTTGTCATACCTTTGTGACTTGTGTGCTTATGTGATGGTGGAAACTATGTCACTGGTATTTAAAACGCCAGCAAGGATTGTAAAATATTTTGTATTAGATTCACAATTGATGTTCATGGGAGAAGTAGTCAAGAGATCAAAAGATGTATTTCATGAGGTCAATATGCTACACAAGAATTCTTTAGGGTGGAGCTGAGCCCCGGTGGCGTAGTGGTTGTGCGCGGGACTGTGACCCACTGGGATGGAGGTTCAATTCCAGCAGTGAGACTGGGACTCCTACTCCCACCACTGGAGAGCAGTGATGCCCCCCCCCCAAAAAAAGAATTCTTTAGGGTATGGAGGAACAAGGCTATTATTTTGAGGATTAGGAAGAGGAAAGGATGATGAAGTTCAATATCAGCAGCTAAAAGTAGGCCAGGAGCTGACTGGAATAGACCATTAATTACTTGTTTGTAATTTAAGGTTGAAGTTGAAGACAAAATAAGTCCACGCAAATCATGTGAATTTGAGAACATCTTAAGAACAGATTCGATCCATTAAATGACAGAAAACCTGCTGCAGGGTGACATCAGGACTATCATCTCTGAAGAACAGGAAAGGAAAGATAAAAGTTCAAGTCAAAAGAGACTCTCACACTTGCTCTAAATGGAAGAGTAGGTAAGGTAAATGGAAGAAATGATGAAGTTATAGAGCCACAAAGAAATTTTCAAGATACTTAATTATGTTTTATTGAGTATGCCAAGGCATCCTCCTTTGTGGATGATAGCTACTGACAGCCTTAAGAAGCATGGCAATCCTAGAGCACTACACTGTGTTTATGTGAAACTTGTACATGGATCAAGAGATAGCCATGTAAAAGAACATACTACACAGTTCAAAATCAAGAAACGTGTTCTTCAGAGTTCTCTTACCATACTAAATCAATTTGTATGCTGAGAAAATAATGAGAGAAGCCAAATTATCTGACGAAGAATGTAGCATTAGGATTTGAAGAAACCCTATTAGCAACCTGAACTATGCAGATGACACACCTTGCTTTCTGAGAGGGAGGTCTTGAAGCATTTGCTGATGAAGATCAAGGTTGCAGCCTTCAGTATGGATCACAACTCAATGAAGAAAAGATCAACATCTTCACAGCTGAACCAAAAGCTAACATCACGATAAATGGAATTAAGATTGAAGCTGTCAAAGATTTTGTGTTGCTTAGATCCAAATTCAATGGAAGCCATAGTCAAGAGATGAAAGGGTCCATTGTATTGGGAAAATCTGCTGCACAAGAACTCTTTAAAGTGTTAAAAAGCAAGAACTTTACTTTGAGGACTAAGGTTCATCTGACCCAAGTCATAGTATTTTCAATCACCTCATGCAAATGAACGTTGGACATTGACTAAGGAAAATGGAAGATTAATCAATGCATTTGAAATGCGGTGTTGGCGAAGAATATTGAAATTCAATAGAAAGAACAGATCTGCCTTGGAAGAAGTATAGTCAGAATATTCCTCAGAGACTTGTTCCATGTTCTTTGGACATGTTATCAGTAGACACCAGTCCTTGGAGAAAGACATCATACTTAATAAAAAGCACTCTGTCTAGGGAAGAAAGCCCTAGAGAAGATGGATTGACACAGTATCTGCAACAATGGGCTCCAACATAGGAACAATTGTGAGGTTGCTGTAGGGTTTGGTGGTATTTTGGTTAACCAAGGATCACTCTGACTTGGAACCAACTTGATAGTACCTGTGAACAACAAGATCCTTATCAATATTATAAAATCTATCTGGATGCTCCAGCATTCTGTCCCTCTTCTACCAATCAGGAGTTCATTATGTTCCTCAATTTGCATTATTTTGGGGTTTACATTCATTTATTGAGGTCTTTTCAAAATTGAGAAATCTAGCTCTTATATTAATTGCATTTGACATTTAACATAAAACTATATCTATGCTTTTTGTAGTCATACGTTTAAGGTAAATATTGTCAATCTCATGCCCAGATTTGTACTTAAAAAAAAAAAACAGCATCTGGTGTTTAATTTAGCACTTTAAAATTATTTTATGATAACCACCTACTTTGTAATGAGTGATGCAGGAAAACTCAATTTATCAATACACTGTCAGATAGCTTTTAAAAAACTGGTTAAAATTGATATTGAACAAGAACTCTATTATGCAAACTTCCTTATGTTTTTTACACGTTTGTTCTGCTGTCAAAGGAAATGTAGGGGATGAAAGCAGTATACTAAGAAGTTTTTTGTTTGGTTTGGTTTGCTTTGCTTTATATATCAGAACCAGCAGATTGCAGAAATCTATTCAGCATTGACGCTGGCCATGTCTACTATTTAACAGGCACTAACTGCAAGGTTTAGGTGTTCTGGTGGCAGAGTGGATGAAGCATTGCCCTGCTAACCACAAAGTAGCCCATTGAAGCCCACTTTGGGTGAGTGATGAAGCCATATGCTTCCATAAAAATTTACAGTCTATGAAGCCCTTAGGAGAACTTCCACTCTGTCCTATACGGACAGTATGAGTCACAATCCACTGGATGGCAGTTGGATGATGACAAGTGCCAAGATTTATGCATATTATACCATCCAGTATTTTCTATCCTGGATTCTGTGATACAAATGAATGAGTCAAAGATTTACCAAGTAAATTTAAATAGAATTTCCAGAACAAATGCTCTAAGAGAAAAATATGTGGGCACTGTACTATACTTACAAACCATGAGTAACACTCCAGTAACACATGTAGACCCACACACATACACATCCCCCTCTCACACACACACTCCTATGAGAGGATTTTAAATGACAAAGAATGAGCTTTGGAGTCACCTGCAATTTTTCCCTTCTTTTTCATGCTGCATATTTAATACAGGAAAGGTTTGTGGTTTTGCGCCTAACACTGTATCTATACTTACCATGCTCTATGACTTGTCCATACCCTGTGGAGTCACACATAGCTTTATCAGAAGAATGCACCTTTGTGTAATGGAAAGTCAGGATAGTATTAAGATAATGTCCAGAAAGCAGTGTGAAGAACAAAAATGCCTTTCAGTATTGTTTTTCTTTCCCTCACTTTAATGAGGAAAATAGCTTATTATCCTTGTTTCAGAATCCAATTATTAAATAAAAGTACGAAAAGACTATTTTCTTCTGTAGTCAGAGCATTCTTTTAACCACATCAAAATACAATCAAAAGAACACAATATATCTACTTTAGATTTTAACCACAAAGCAAGCTCAGTGAAATTATACTCATTCCTGATTTAAATATCCTAACGGCTCCCAGTGTTACTTGCTCTTCCTTTTTTTTTAAATATAGATTTTATTGGGGATTCTTACAACATTTAATACATCGTTTGCATTAAGCATATTCATACACATGTTGCCACATTCATCTACATTATCTACTTGAACTCCTCCAGCATAAGCACCTCTTCCCCTCTTCCCTCTAGTTTTTTATTTTTTTAATTTCATCTCCCCATATTTCCCTTTCTCCTCCCCCATGAACTTCCAATAACTTACAAATTTTTATTACCTCTTCATATTCTACACTGTCTAATGTGTCACTTTACTCATCCCGCCCCCCCCGCCCGTTGTCCACATCCCAGAGAGGCAGTGACATGTAGATCTGAGAAATTTGTTTCCCCTTTCTACTTACTCCACCATCCCTCCACCCTCCCAGTGTCACCACTCTCCACTAGTCTCAAGGATTTATCTATCCTAAATTTTCACGTTTTGAACTCCAACATGCATCCCCTGGTCTAGCCAAATCTGTCTGGCAGAATTGGGATAATGATAGTCGGTGGAAGGGACCATTTGAGCATATTTTATGGCTACTACACTGCACCTAGACTGGCTCATCTCCTCCCTATAACCCCTTTGTAAGAGAATGCCTCTTCACTTATTGATGGGTTTGGGTTCCCAATCTGAACACCCCCTCACTTATACTGATATATTTTTTAGGTCTTTGATGCTTGATACCAGATCCCTTTAACACCTTGTGGTCATACAGACTGTTGTGCTTCTTCCATGTGGACTTGTTTCTTAGCTAGATGGCCACTTATTCACCTTCATCTTTTGATAGCCAGGGACCAGCTTTCAAAAAGCTTATCAGCTTTCTTCACCTCATTTACTTATGCACATATTTGTCATTAGTGATCATATCAGGAAAGTGAGCATATAATGTTATGATTTTTAGTTCTTGAAACCTGATAATTGATCCCTTAAGTATCTCTTGGTCCCATAAACTGGTGTACTTCTTCCATGTGAGCTTTGTTGCTTCTGACTGGATGGTCGCTTGTTTACTTTCAAGGCTTTAATATCTCAGATGTACATGTTTTGATAGCTGGGAACCATTAGCTTTCTTCACCACATTTGCTTATGCACACATTTGTTTTCTGTTATTGTGTCAGGGAACTGCACATCGAGGAATGCCAGTTTAATAGGACAAAATATTCCTGCACTGAAGAAGCACTGGATTGAGGTCCAATGCCCATCTGGTGGCCTTATTCTAAGCCTATAAGTATATGCATATTGATCTATTTCCCCTTCATCATATGAACATATGTACCTATGTATATGCCTGTATTTAACCTCTATAAATGCCTCTTACTCCCCAGTTCTTTTCTCTATTTTCCTATGCTTCCTCCTGCCCCACCACCACACTCAACCTCCATTTGTGTTTCAATATTGTCTCTCTATTACATTAGTCTTAATCCCTATCAGACCTTCCACATCTACCCTGCCACTGATCCTGAACCACATGCTACTCCCCCCATCCCTGGATCAGACAACAACCCCCCCTCTACATCCATCCTGGTACCATTAGTCCCATCGTCCCTACCCCTAGACCACCTATCCATCCCAACCCACCCAGATAGACCTATAGAAAAAATAACATATTACAAAAATGGCAAAAATGAAGCAAGCAAAGAAAACAATGAAAACGTCAACAAACCCCCCCCCCATATCCAACATGTAGACATACATGCAAGAATAAAATAATAATAACAATATAAAATCCTACAAATAGTTTAAGGTCTGTTCCTTGACCTCCAAGTGTGTCTCCTAGTTGAGTGGAATGGGGTGTCACAAAGTATATCTTTGGTGCTCGATCTGGAGCTCCATGTTCTGTCACATACCCTTAGTTTTTTGGTGTGGTTGCGTCAGACGGGGTATAATCCTGACCATGTTTCTCCACTTTCTCCTGTTAATATAGGTTATAGATAATTGCTGACTGCCTGGCTCTATTAAAGAAAGTCAAACTGCTTACAAAGGGTAGGAAGCTTCTCAGCATAATCATAAAAGATATCATTACTGAATTGCTACACTCAGATGCTTAAATTCATAGTCACAGTTAACCACAGAACTGAGGTCAGGCTGCTGGGTGAAATATTTTGTCTTTAAACTTTTGAGAAAAAGTTAAACATAGTGTAGATATGTGATAGTGTCTTGAACTTAATTATTGTAGCATAAAACTAAGATACATAAAAAACAGAGTATCTAGATAGATAGATGGAAAAGTAAAGGTTTTGCCAGACAAGGAAAATCTCAAAGTGTACATTAGTAGAAACCCAGCTCTACAAAAGATCCTTGCTGACCCAATATGCATAGAAAAACAACACTTGCCAAGCATACATAAGACACCATCACATATAACAACCTTACCCAGAAAGCAGTCCTCAAGTTGGGATTGGCTTAAGGGTGGAAAGAAGTCATGAGTGATCAACCCTTACACACACATGCACAGCACACTGAAAAGAATGGGAGGAAGGGAGACACCCAACACAAAAGATATAAGATGACATCACAGAGTCCACAGATTGAGATAATAACCCGGATTATCAATTGACTGAACTCAGTCATTAAAAGACTGAGGCTAGCAGACTGGCTTAGAAAACACAACCCTTCAATCTTCTGCCTACAGGAGATACATCTCAAGACTACAGACAAAAATGAGCTGAGAATCAAAGACTGCAGAAAGGCATACCAGGGAAACAATAATTCAAAGAGTGGGGTAGCAATCTCAATCTTGGATAAAGTTGACCTCAAAGTGCAAATCTTAAAAAGAGATAAGGAGGGACACTATGCAATGCTCAAGGAAATGGTAGACAAAGAAGCAATAAGCATTTTGAACAAATATTCCCTGAATGAGAGACCCACTGAATACATCAACCAAACACTTCAAAAGATGAAAAGAGAAATCACAGCCTCAACAATTATTGCGGGTGACTTTAACATACCACACTCTGAGAAAGATAGATCACAAGAAAAGAAACTCAACAAAGTAGCAAGAGATATAAACACTACAATTAGACAATTTGTAGAGCTTTACATCGATCTTTTTACAGATATTTACAAAGCTGTATATCCAAATGCAAAAATATTCACATTCTTTTCAACCCCACATGGCACATATGCAAAGGTAGACCATATGCTGGGGCATAAGACGAATCTACATTAATTTAAGCACATTGATATAATTCAGATCTCTATGATCACTGTGCCATGGGGCTGGAAATCAGCAAAAGGAAGATGGCGAAAACAAGAGCAAATAATTGGGGGATGAATAACTCTCTATTGCAAAAGGAGTGAGTACTGACCCAGAACAGAGATGAAATTAGGAAATTTCTAGAAGCCAATGAGAATGAAAACACAGCATACCAAACTTATGAGATACAACAAAGGCAGTTATCATTGAAAGTTTCATAGCAATACATGCACACCTGAAAAAGGAAAAGAATCTCATGTCTGATTTGCTGACACGAAATTTACAGCAACTAGAACACAGTCAGCAGAACAATCTTACTAATGCCAAAAAAGAAAAAAAGAAAGAAAGAAAGAATGAAAATCAGGGCTGAGATTCAGGAGAGGGAAAATAAGAAAACTATGGAAAAAGTTAATGTTGCTAAAAATTGGTTCTTTGAAAGTATAAACAGAATCATCAAACCACTGGCACACGTAACCAAAGAATGGGGGAAGCAAATTTCAATAGGAAGAATGAGGGATGAAAGAGGGGACATTGCAACAGTCCCTAATGAAATCAAAAGGATAGTTAACAGTACTACCAAGGACTGCACTTCAATGAATTCAACAACTCGGAAGACTTGACAAATTCTTAGAACAACAGTCCCTCCCTAACTCTATCCTATGGACATCAAGAATCTCAGAGTAGTAGAAGAAATAGACAAGGTTATCAAGAGATTACCAACAAAAAAGTTTCCTGGACCAGAATTCACAGGAGAATTCTTCCAAACGTACGGGGAAGAACTTACACTAATCCTACACAAACTCATCTAAAACATAGAAAAAGACGGCAAACTCCCAAACTCCTTCTATAAAACTAGTGTAACACTGATAACAAAACCAGGTAAGGATCCCAGAAGAAGTGAGAACTACAGACCAATACCCCTAATGAACATTGAGGAAAAAATCCTTAATAAATACTGGCCAAGAGTAACTTCCACATATGGAAGAATATCCCATGCTCATGGATCAGAAGACTCAATATACTAATGATGCCAGTTCAACCCAAGACAATTAGACAACTATATAAGTCTTATGCAATTCTGATACAATTGGCATCATCTTTCTTCAAAGAAATGGAAAAAAATGATTACCAACTTCGTATTGAGGGGGAAGAAGCCCAGAATTCACAGAGAACTCAAGAAGGAAACAGTGGGAGGACTTGCTTTAACAGACTTTAGCACATATTATATAGCCACTGTGGACAAAACCACATAGTATTTGTATAATGATAGATAATGAGACCAAGGGAAAAAGAACTGAAGATCCAGAAATAAAATCATGAGCACACAGACAACTGATCTTTGATAAGGGCCCAAAACATATCAAATGGGAAACAAATGCCCTCTTCAACAAGTGGTGCTGGAAAAACTGGATATCTATCTACAGAAAAATAATGAAAGACCCTTATCTCACTCCATTCACAAGAATAAATTCAAGGTGAATCACAGACCAGAAAGTAAATCTCCAAACTTGTAGGACCATCAATGAGGAAATCGGAACCAACATGAGTATTTTGGCACAGGAAATACATAGGCTATCAGACATAGAGGACACAAACACCGAGGAGGCACAAATTGACAAGTGGGATGAACTGAAGATAAGACACCTGTGTACATTGAAAGAATCCACTAAGAGAGTAATAAGGGATTGGACAGGTTGGATAAACATCTTTAGCTATGATGCGTCAGACAAAGGCCTGATTACTAAAATCTATGATACCCTGAAAGCTTTCAAAAACAAAAAAACAAAAAAGCTAACTGCCTACTGAGGAGGTGGGCAAAGAACCAGAACAGGTGTTTCACAGAGGCAGAAATCTGAATGGCCAATAAACATGAGAAAATGTTCCTGAACATTAGCCAAAAAAGAATTGCAAATGCAAACAACATTGAGATACCACTTAAAGCTCTCAAAGATAGCCCAATTCAAAAAAATCAGAAAGCAATAAGTGTTGGAAGTTCTGTGGGGAGACAAGAACGCTCATCCACTGCAGGTGGACAGCTAGATATGTGCAGCCACTATGGAAATTGATTTGCCAATATCTAAAGAGATGGAAATTGAGCTACCATATGACACAGCAATCCCCATACTGCACATACACTCAGAAGAAGCAAGAAAGGAAGCATGACCAGATATCTGTGATCCAATGTTCATTGCGGCACAGTCCACAATTGCAAGGAGTTGGAAGCAGCCCAGATTTCCATCAACTGATGAATGGATTAAAAAGCTGTGGCACATACATACAATGGAGTACAGTGCATCACTGAAAAGTGTTGATGAACGCATGAAGCATGTTGCAGCAGGGCAAGAACTAGAGGAAATTATGTTAAGTGAAGTAAGCCATGCACAAAAAGACAAGTACAACATGAGTCCTCTGAGGTAAGCATAAAAAAAAATGCAAAAAGGACATAGGCAAAAGCTCCTGTATACAAAGATTTCTGGGGTGAGGCCCAGGTAGTATGGCAGGGACCATAGCCAAATCCAGGGCTGCATATTGTAGTCAACTTAATAGGGGTTGGGGGTGGGACGATATCAATGTGTCACAGGGGAACAGGGCACTAACCCACCCAAGGGCGCATGTTGTTTACAATGCCACAGGGAAAGATGGACCAAACTTAAACCTGCTCTTCCAGGAGGTGAATGCAGCATAACGGCATGGAGCAACTCTGTGGACAGCCGCTCCTCCCCCCAGGGGAGTTTGCTTTGGAGGATGAGATGTCAGCTCCAGGAGATGGACATGTCTCTGACATACTCTCAGAGCACATGAGAGCAAATAAAGTGGTAAGAAGTGAGGGTGGAGGGCATCCTGGCCCCCTGAGCTTTCAGGAAGCTCTCCCCACTCAGAACAGCCAATGCACAGAGAGGACCATATGGCCGACTCCACTATGAAACACGGCATCCCTTGCTGACCCAAGACCCTATGGGGATAACAATGGAGAAGCAGGGGCGGGATTGCAACCAGTCTGACACCACCACACTGAAGCAAAACACTAAAGGGTTCAGCAGAGCAGCAGGCGGAGCAGAGCATGGAGTTCCCGAGGGAGTGCCAAGGATATATTTTGGGGCAGGATGTGGCACCCCATCAAACTCAATTGGGGGACACTCCTGGAGGTCAATGAACAGACTATATACTATTTTTGTTTGTTTTTGTTTGTTTGTTTGGGGGGGCATCACTGCCCTCTGGTGGTCGTGGGAGCTACCCAGCCTTGTTCCTGGAGAGCTGCTGCTGGATTTGAACCGCCAAGCCAGTGGGCTACAGTTCCACCCTCAAACACCAGCCACCCAGGCTCAGCGACTATATACTATTTTTAGATTTTTCTTTTGTTATTCTTATTTTTCTTTTTTTTTAACTAATTTATATATTTTTTGTGGACTTTTCCTTGGTTGCCATCATTTTGTTTTCTTTTATCACTTCATTTTATGATGTCTTGTTTTTTTTGTACATATTATTATCTGTGAGTGTATCTCTATAAAATAAGATGGAAGAACAGTCTGGAGAATACAATTGACCTGATGGTTCTGGGGAGACTTGGGAGAGGGGAAGGTGGGGAAAAGGAGGTGGTGTTGAACAACCCAGGCATAAGGGAACAACAAGTGATACAAAATAAGTAGTAAGATGGGTGTGAGAGGTCTGATAGAAATTGATCAAGAGTAATATAACAGAGAGAATTGCTAAAACTCCAGTGCAGGCTGAGCATGATAGTGGGACAAAAAGAATGTAAAAGGAAATAAAGGAAAGAACTAGGAGTCAAAGGGCATTTATAGAGATCTAATTATAAACATGTACATAGGTAAATATATTTCTATATGGTGCTTGAAAAACAGATATACATGCATATACTTATAGGGGTAGTATTAAGGCAGCAGATTGACATTTAGTCTCCATTCAAGTACTTCCTCAATGCAAGAACACTTTGCTCTATTAAATTGGCATCCCATAACTCTCACCTTCTGACACAATCACTGACGACAAATGAGTGCATAAGCAAAAGTGGTGAAGAAAGCTGATGGTGCCTGGCTACCAAAAGATATAGCTTCTGGGGTCTTAAAAGCTTGAAAATGAACAAGTGACCATCTAGTTCAGAAGCAATGAGGCCCATATGGAAGAAGCACCTCAAGTCTGTACACCATAAGGTGTCAAAGAGATCAAATGTTAGCATCATTTATATCACTATAAATGAAGGGGAGTCCAGATTGGAGACCCAAAACCTATTTGTAGATGAAATGACATCCCCTTACAGAAGGGTCGCTGAGAGGAGATGAGTAAGTTAGGGTACAGTGTAACAATGGTGAAATATGTAACTTCTCTTTAGTTCATAAATGTTTGCCATCCACCCCCATTATAATGATCCCAATTCTACCTTACAAATCTGGCTGGACCAATTCTACCTTACAAATCTGGCTGGACCAGAGAATGTACACTGGTACAGATGGGAACCAGAAACAAAGGAAATCCAGAACCAATGATCCCTTCAGGCACTGCATTAGTCCCAGTAGACTAGAGAAACAAATTCATAAGCATGTATATGGATATAAGAGAAAGGTTTATATAAAAGGGGAATGGAACATTGAGAAAGCATCCTAACCCAGTCCAGTCCAAGGTCATAAGTCCGCTATTACACCAGCCTATAAAGTCTCCTTCTAACTCACGAAGCATGTGCAATGACACCAGGACAATCACAGGCCAGTGGGTGCAGAGTCTTGTATATCTAGCAGCAGTAGAAGCATCCCAGTGCTGGCAGGGGTCTCCCCATCCTCCTCATTTCCAGGGCTCAGGGTTCATCAGCAGTCTGAATTGGTGGTAGAAGCATCTTAGCGCTGGCAGCGGGTCTCTTAGTGGTTTTGCTGGCTTAGGAAGTCTGGTTCTATCAATGTGAGCCCATGTGGCTTCTCCGCTGACTTCTCCAGTTCCTAGTATGCTGACATCTTGTCTTCTCAGTAGAGCATCTCCAAACAACTGAAGTGATGGTCTCTTGTCTCCATAAGGGAAATATTGCAAGACTTCCCAGAATTCTCTGGAGAAAGTCACGTCCACACAGAGGTCTCATTGACCATCTCCAGATTGACAGGCTAAACTTCACCCGTATACTCCCAGTGCTGGAATTGACACAGATCAGTGACTTCCATAGGCACAGTGGTGAGGTGGTGAGAGTGGTGATACTAGGAAGGTGAAGTGAGGGTGGAGTAGAAAGGGGGAACAGATTATAAGGAGCGACATATAACCTACTCCCTGGGGTATGTACAGCAGAGAAGTGGGTTAAGGGAGACATTGGACTGTGTTCAGTATGGCAAATAACATTAATTCACGAATTATGAAGGGTTCATATGAGGAGCTAATATAAAGGACTTCAGTAGGAAGAAAATGTTTTGAGAATAATGATGAAGCAAACGTACAAATGTGCTTTGCATATAAAGGATGGATGTATGGATTGTGATAAGAGTTGCATGACCCCCCCAATAAAATTATTGTTTTTTTAAAAAGAATAAAACAAAGAAAGATGAAGGGTGGATATATGTTTGATTTCTGCCTCAGAAAATCATACTTGCACTGAAAAAGGTGTCGAGTTCTCCCTCTCCCATATAAGTCTTGAGAAGTTCAGATATGCACCATTCTCCCAATTGTCCAAAGCAAGACACTTTGCTATGCCTTTGGGAAGTTAGAAAAAATATTGGGAAAAGGTTGCAAATAAATTCTGATCAATGGGGTTTAGATTGTTTTGAACCTTTAAGAACTATCTAGGTATTTGAAAAGATTATTTCATATAATAGTCCCTAATCCATCAGAAAATTAGCAAAGTTTTTATTTTAAATAACCCAGATCTGCTTAGCCTATTTCTCTCTGTACTCTTTCAATTTTAAAAAATATACTATAACTAGCTAAACTCTGTGTTAGTCTAGATAGACTAGAGAAAGAAATTCATAGACACACGTATTGTGTATAGAAACAACATATGTACAAGAGCAATTGAATTTAAGAAAATATCCCAGCCCAGTCTATATCAAGTCTATAAGTACGATGTCAGTCCATATGTCTGATACCAATCTATAAAGTCCTCTTCAGACTCACGAAGCAGATGGAATGACAATGAATGCAGAAAGATCACAGGCCGTGCATAGCAATTCTTCTGGATCCAGTAATGTAAGCATGACAGTGCTGGCAGGAGTCTCCACATGATTCCTTCAGCTCCCAGGGCACTACTGTAATTTCATGTATCTTTCTAACTGCAATATCTCCCAGGGAGTGGGCTGAGAGAGAAAATGCCTTCTGCTTCCAGAGGAAAATACAGGAATTCCCAGAATCCTAAAGAGAAGACCATAAGCACCCAGAGGCCTCATTGGCTATAGTCTGATTGACAGACTAGACTCCACCTCTTCACGCTTAATCCTCTCAAGTCCCAAATTGACACCAGATGATCTAACTGCCACAGATTCAAAATGCTTAATATCAGAGTAGCTAAATTGGAAACTCAATGAAATGAATTAACACAGACACTGTAAATATGGGCTCACCCATAATGACAATTGTGTGGATGCTGCAGGACCAGGCAATGTTTCGTTCTGTTGTACATAGGGCCATTGTGAATCAGAATCAACTAGACAGAAGCTAACAATAGCATGTTAGACCCCAAAGTTAGAAATTCAATATGAGGTTGTGGCTTATCATTATATTCAGACATTACATTCAACAGCTTAAATTCATTCAAACTACCAGTGCTAATATCAACTATAAGGAAACTTTTCTTCTTTTATTTTAAAGGACAGTGGATGCATAGGTCCTTATAGTATAATTTTCACACTGATTTGAATCTCTGAAAAATTTTACAATAACTGGCTTCTTAAAGTATTCAATTAAAATGTCTCCTCCACCATTGTCTGCCAATTTTTCTTACTGTTGGTGGTTGATATGTTGTTGTGATGCTGGAAATTATGTCACTGGTATTTCAAGTGGTAGCAGGGTCACTCAAAGTGAACAGATTTCAGTAGAGCTTTCCAGGTTAAGAACAGACAACAAAAAAATGAATAGACTGTCTACTTTTGAGTAATTAGTCACTGAAAATCTTCTGGATAGCAATGGAACTGTGACAGGTGTTGAAAATCTCATGAATAGCAGTAGATTATTGTCAGATATATGGCAGAAGATGTGGTCATGAAGTTGGAAGGCACTCAAAATATGAGGAAAAGCTGTCTTCTCAAAGCACCGTCCATGACAATGAAGCGCATAGACTAAAGCATTAGAGAACTTCATGTGCTGATGGGGCATGACTCAGAATGAGAATAAGCAGCAGAAAACACCCAACAATGGTTGCATCAGTAACTTGATAGGGAGCTTTCAGAGATCCTGACTGGATGCAGAAAAGGATATGTAGCATAGATAGATTTTAGATGGACCTTGGCTCAGAGTAGAGAATACCAGAAATATGTTTATCTGGGTGTGACTGACTATCCAAAGCATTTAGCTGTGTCAATCATAACAAGCTATAGACAACCTTGAGGTGGAAGGAAGTTCCAGAACACTTCATTTTTTTCATTCAGAACTAGTCCATGGATCAAGGGGCAGTTTTGTGACCAGAACAAGGGAATGCTGCATGGCTCCAAAATAAGAAAGGAGTGCATCAGGGCTGTATCATCTCACCACACTTGTTCAACCTATGTTGAGCAAATCATCAGAAAATTAATAGTCTTTCAAATAATCTGGTTTATATGAAAAATAATGAGATATCAGAGTTGAAGGAAGGCATATTAGCAATCTTTGATATGCAAACAATTAAGCCTCGGGAGGTAAAAATGCGGAGGACTTGAAGCACTTGCTGACAAATATCATATGGAATACAGTTCATTGTAACAACGATAAAATCCAAACCCACTGCCATAAAACCAATTGTGACTCGTAATGAACCTCTAGGACAAGGTAGGTTTATAAACACACACACTCACACACACGCACATATATATACACACACATATATGTTTATGTATGACCCTTAGAAATGTGGGTTTTTGGAAAAGTAGAACAAAATATTTTCATATGATCTCATTCTGTCTTCAAATATGCTATCAGAGTATCAGAAAGGATATTTGACTAGCATTTGTTTTTTAAAAGGACTGCAGTAATGTATGACTTTTCACAGTCTTGCAAAAGGAAAGAGATACTATTGATAGTTCTTGCCAATTACAGTAAAAATTACTGTCTAAACTCGGGTGCTTGCCAAAGAAGATGATCCTTATTGACAACTAAGAGCATAGATAGCTGAATCTGCTACCACTGCTGAGGAAAAGTCTAAAGGAAAGAGTTTTTCTAATTACCCCATGTTTTTTTTGGAATTCTTACTCACATGCCTTACCAACCAAAGTGCTTCAAAAATCCAATGAAATGGTAAGTCAGATTATTAAATATCCCAGGCCACAAGTTACTTAAATATGAATGTTTTTAAATGATGCCAGAGTGCTATATAAAAAATATTCCTGTATCTAGCATTTACAATACATTGTACAAAAGACATTTAGTTTTGGGGAACTATTCCCTGAAATTCCCTGAAATTTCTCAAAACAAATGTCATTGCAAAAGAGATTTGGCTGCTGTGGTTATTGTTAAGTGCCTTCACGTCAGTTCTGAGTCCTAGTGACCCTGTGCACAACAGAAGGAAACACAGCCCTGTCCTGCACTATGCTCACAATTCCTTGTAGGTTTCAGCCCACTGTTGTAGCCACTGTTCAATTCATTCCGTAGAGGACTTTTCTTTTTCTTGTTGCCCCCTCCAATTTACCAAGCTTGACATTCTTTCTCCTAGGATTGTTTTCCTGATACCATATTCAAAGCACATGAGACCAAGTATCCCATTGTCATCTCTAAGGAGCATTCTGGTTGTACTTCTTTCAATGCAGTTCCGCAGTCTATGGTGGTTTTCAATATTCTTTGCCAATACTGTAGTTCAAATGCATTGATTGATTTCCACCTTCCTTATGGAATGTCCAATTTTTTGGGCTCATACGAGGTACATGAAAATACCAAGAACACATCTTAGTTCTCAACATAGCAACCTTGCCTTTCAAAATTTTAAGGAGGTCTTGTGCAGCAGATTTCCCTATTGCAATGAGCCATTTGATCTCATGATTGCTGTTCCCATGAGCATTGATTGTGACTATAAGGGAGACAAAATTCTTTGATAACTTATGTCTTTATGTTCTCATGACATTTCTTCAGTCTATCATGCTGCTACTTATTGGTCCAGTTGTGAAGATTTGGGTTGGCTTTACATTGAGTTGTGATCCATACTGAAGGCTGCAGCAAGTGCTTCAATTCAATTCACTTTCAGCAAACAACGTTTTGTCATTTGCAGAGTTGTTTATTATCCTTCCAAGGAAGATTTTAGAGTGGTTCAACCAAATTTATTATAATGACTTTAAGTACTTGTTGGTACTTTTTTCTTTCATTTCTAAATGCTATTTTTCTTTCTCCTCTCTTCTCCCCTCTATCCCTGTATCGACACCCACATCTACATTTCTACGTGATTGTCCCTACTTGGCATTTTTTCCCCAATTGCTCACAGTACACTGATCAAGTGTAAATCCCAATTTGTGACTTCAGCATGTTCACTTAACCAGACTGAGCAGGCTGTGGCATGGTCCCTGGACCATTCTCTAATGACTGGTTCAAATTTCTACACATTTGTTTGTTAATTATGTGAACACAGATCTTTTACAAAATCAAATGAAAGGAATGAATATGTTGTGGTTGATTCTTGAACACCAAAGAAACAGAAAAGAGTAGAAAAGATATTTGGGTCACCAGCTAATATCCAAATCAGCTATATCATCTGTAACACAGCACAAAATCTGTATTGAGTTGCTACTTGTGAAAGAAACAGTGAATTATCCTGATAATTATTTAAAACTCTGATCTCCAAATGTAAAATATATTTCCTGAAAAAATAGTGAAATGTATGTAGAAACTATAGTTAGTCCATTTCTTTGTGGTCACTGAAACCTCAAATAAATTTTTTACAGAGTACTGTACTGATTTCAACATTCTTTGAAGCAGATATTGCTGTTAGGCATCATCATTTTAGTCTCAAATTATAGTCTCCTCAAGAGAACACTGACAGATCCTACACTACCTTGTCATTGTATTTGAGCCCTGTGTTAGTCCGGGTAGACTAGAGGAACAAATTTCAAAGATACGCATATAGATATAAGGAAAATGCTTATATACAAGAGGAACAGGACATTGAGCCAGTCCAGTTCAAAGTCACTAGTCTGATATTAACCCATATGCCCGAAATCAATCTATAAAGTCTCCTTCTGACTCATGAAGTCACAGATGAGTGGGTGCAGAATCCTGGCGCTGGCAGGGGTCTCCAAATGGTACCTCCCCTCCAGGGCTTAGGGTCCATCAACAGCAGAAGTAACTCATCACTGGCAGAGGTCTCCACATGGCCGCCCCAGCTTCAGAGTCTGGCTCCATCAGGGCAAAGCCATGTGGTCTCTCCGCTGGCTCCTCCAACTTCTTGGACACTGCCATCTTGTCTTGTCCATGATTCATCATCTCTGAGATCTACTCCCAACAACCAGGGAAATAGCTTCTCCTCTCCTTGAGGGAAATATCTCGAGATTTCCCAGAAGTCTCAGGAGAAAGCCATGCCCACACAGAGGCTTCATTGGCTACTCAATGGTTATCTTCAGATTAACAGGCTAGACTTCACCCCTACATTTCAATCATAAAATTAACATAAGCACATGACTGCCACAAGCCTATTGTTAAAACTATAGTGTCAATTATTAACTAAAGCATTTTCCTCTTTTTTGTTAACCCTAAGCTTTTCCAGGAATAATGGCCTTTACCAGGGACTGGTCCCTTTTGATAATTGAACAGTTAGGTTCTTCTCAAAATATAGTTATTTTATATTTTTGATAAGTCAGGGAAAACAAAGAACACAAAGGTGAGGTTTGGCCATTGAAGAGTTCAGTCTACTCTAAGGAAAAGTACCAAGATAGACACCTATTATAATTTGCAGAATACCACATTCCATCTTTGAAACATTTTTAAAAACAAAATTTCAATGAGTTCCCAAATTCTTCCAAATTAAATTTCATATTTTTAGCCTTCTTGAGGAAAAGAATACTAATAATTCCTAAGGCTCTTTTGAGGATTAATTAAATTTCCATATGGTAAATGCTTGGAGAAGTATTCGACATATTAAATGCTAACAATATTAGTTTTACTCTTTATTAATGAAAGTTCACATTTCCCTTTGTTACTGAGTTAAAGTAAAATTATTATGATAACTTGTTAGGGGACTAGTAGACACCACCTATTTTATATCAATTCATTTATTCTTCCAAATACCCCCTGAAGTAACTGCTATTGCTCTTGATTTATAGATGGGGCAAGTAGATGTTTAGGGATTCAGTAATTTGTCTACTTTTATTTATATTTAGAAAATTCTCAGATAACATTCAAACTGTATTTTCCTAGTAAATCCCACTAATCTGAGTATAGGAATCACTGTGGAGAGGCAGTATTCAACTGCTCAATTCTTCCACTTTATTCTCCAGAGGATTTTCAACTTACTGCAAGGAAAAACACTCGGATCAAGATCTACTTTAACCTGTAGAGCATTGTATGCAAAGTCACTTTAATTCATTTCTTTACCATTTTCTCTAGCTGATCAGTAAACACAGGATACCACTGGCCAACACATATTTTGGTGTCTAAGATGTCAGACTTGTTTCCGCATCTATTTGACCTGCTGCTTCCAAAAATGGCATTCTTTCCACTTGTCATCTCTAGTTTTTGAGACAGAACATATGCAATTTACTACCTTTCACTCTGCCCATAAAAAAAAATGTTTTTAGAATATTTTAATGTAGTGTTAACTGGCAGGGGGCAGTGTTAACTATAAACAGAGAGGAAGTACATGCAAGTTTTATTTAAAGTAGTGCGTTGTAAGAAATATTTAGGACAAGTTATACTGTATCTTTTGATCCAATGATTTGCACAGTGCAAATTACATGAACTTGGAATTTCCCCCTAAGTATCACTTTATCTTTATGTAGAGCTGATAATTTGTTGTCTTAAAAATAGGTCAGAAGTAAAAATTCCAAAACAAACAAACAAACAAAATCACAGCCATCATGTCAACTACAACTCAGATTGAGCCCAGAGGACAGGGCAGAACTGCTCTTGTGGGTTTCTGAGACTGTAATTCTTTCTTTTTTTTTAAGTTTTTTTTTTTTTTTTTTTAGTTTTTTAGGCATCACTGCCCTCTGGTGATGGGAGTAGAAGGCCCAGCCTTTGCTCCTGTGGAACTGGAATTCAACCTCCATCCCAGTGGGCCACAGACTCGTGCACAACCACTATGCCACTGGGGCTCAGCCCCAACACTGTAATTCTTTACAAAGTAGAGATCCTGTCTTATCTTTTTCCAGAAGTGTAGCTGGTGGACTTAAAATGCTTACCTTTGGGGTTACCAGCTCAACATATACCTAACTATTATACACTAAATAAGGAGACCTCGTGGCATATGGAGTTACCTGGTTTGACCGCTAAATACAAGCCCAGCTATTTCAAGGTCAGCTGCTCTGCAAGAGAAAGATATGACTTTCTGTTCTTATAAACGTTAGCAGCTTCAAAGCACCACAGAAGTTCCCTCTCTTCTACAGGGCCACTATGAACAGTAATCAACTAACTGGTGGTGGGTTTGGTACAAAAAATAAAGATTCAAATGTTATGAAACCCCAAATCAGTCTGATCAGACTTCAAACTCCTTTATGAAACTTCAAATGTTCTAGTTTTGTTATAGGAGGGCACGACTTCTCCACCTGTGTGTAGACACTTAAAAAAAGTTAGAAAAATTTCTTATAAAGATACTTGGAGCCAACCTCACCTCAGAAACATTTAACATGCATCATCTCCTGGCTTCTATAGATGAAAACAGGTTCTGAAATGTGTACAACATAATTTGAAGAAGAAAGCTAGATTTTTAAGTATTTTTGAAAATTCTGTGAAATCTTACATTTTAATCTCTACAAATTTCCTACTCACTTTCCATATGTGTAACTTTTAAATTTTATTTTTTATTTTTCACTCTTTTCCAGCTGTGTTTTAGTTTTGCTGTAACAACTTAGAGTCTTCATACACATTGCATAACTTGCCACACCAAAAGGAAGAATTTGCTGCCATCAAAATCAATCCTAGCCCATAGTGACCCTGTAGGATAGAGAAGAACTGCCCCCATGGGTTTTCAAACCTTTACATCTTGGAAAGACTGCAGAATGATTGATGGGTTTGAAACACTGTCTTCATGATTAGCAGCTCAGTGAGTACCAAACTCGTCACAATGCGTCCATACACAGCTTTCTTTGGAAATTCCTGAATAGCTAGTCCTTTTTCAAATGTTTCTTAGATGTTTTGTCTTCTCCTGCAATGTGTGTGACTGAGTTCTTTTCACATGTAAAACTTAGAATAAATTAATAACTGGATATAGGGTAGAATATCATATCTTGGAAGCCAGAGCTAATGCAGTGTAGCTAATGCAATTTCCTGAATCAGCACCACCAAAACTCCACGCACAGGTCTCAAATCCAAGATGACAAGGGAAAAATTGCTCCTTTGACGGGGCTGTGTAATCAGTGAGCATTATGATTTCAAATTGCATGAAATGGTAAAAAGTATAATTATCACATTCCATTTATTCAGCAATATTAATAGTCTCTATTTCGAAGCACTAAGCAATCAATAGGCGTCATCAGGAACAAGAATGATTGAAGTAGGACCTGTATTTCTCTCTCTCTCAACTTTTTTTTTTGCTTTTCTCCCTGTGTCTTTCTCAGCAAAACTGTGCGCAGGTTAATTCATTGTACCAAATACCTAACTGCCGAACTACATTCTTAGGAACTGTGGTGGTGCTATGGGTTATGCATTGGCCTGCTAATGCAAGATTGACAGTCCATATGCAGCAGTTCTTCCATGGGGGAAAGATTAAACTGCCTACTTCTGCATGGGTCAATCTGTTCTATCCTATAGGTTGACTATAAATCTGAATCAATTCAAAGGCAATGAGTTTTAAATTCTTCTTGAATGGTAAATTGTGTTTGTTAAATATATAAATGCATGCACATGCATGCACACACACACACATGCACACCATGCGCCCATTGTTATCAAGTTGATTTTGATTCATTGTGACCTAGTTAGATTTTGGAGACTGTAAATATTTATGGGAACAGATAGGCAAATCTTTTTCCCTAGGAGCTAACTGGTGAGTTTGAACAGCTGACCACTCAGTTAGAAGCTCAATACTCACCCAACAGCACTGTCAGGGAATCTTATATACCATAAACATATGGTACATATATTATATGTTCATTTTATTAAATTAAGCAGTGGTTAAAATGTATAAAATGGATAAGTGTGTGCTGGGCAATATTTGACCATTTTATATTTCCTTTAATCCCCAAAGCTGTCCGATAAGATGTGTACTACTGTTATCTTGGTTTCAAGATCATTTAAATAAAATATGAAAGATTAAAAGGTCAATAAAATTATAAAGTTATATAATCTGAATAAAGATCCTGCACTTTTAAGCATTATTTTATATGGTTTCTTAGGATTTTTAGAAAATTTGTAAGACAAATAATTGCAGTATTAAGAAAGTGTGATTTCTACATTTTAAAATTTCTGTGCATATTGGAATATCAGACAGATTTGAAGTTTCCATTTGAAATAATACTTAGCAAATCAACTACCAATTAGTTGAGTCTGACAGCAACACTACAAGACAGATTAGAACTGCCCCAAAAGAGTTTCTAAGGCTGGAAGTCTTTAGAGACAGAAACTGCAGCATCTTTCTCTCAGTGCCTAGTGGTTTTGAAGCAAAGATCTATTAACAGAAGGGAGCTTTTTATCCATTGCATCACCTGCACTCTTATTTCATCTAATATACCATGAACAGTTTAAAATGAAGTTAGGTTATGTGACGATTATGACTTTTCAGTTTTCTTTTAAAAATCATTTTATGGGAGGCTCCTACAACTCTTCTCACAATCTATACATCCATCCATTGCGCCAAACACATTTGTACATTTATTGCCATTATCATTTCAAAAACATTTTCTTTGTACTTGACTCTGTATCAGCTCCTCATTTTCCCCTCCCTCTTCCGCCTTCTCTCCCTCACAAACCTTGATAATTTATACATTGTTACTATTTTTCTCATGCCCTCCACTGACTGATGCCTTCCTTTACCCACTTTTCTGTTGTCCATCCTCCAGAGAGGCGGTCATTTGTAGATCATTGTGTCGGTTCCCCCTTTCTCCCCAGCCTTTCCCTTACTCTCCTGGTATCTCTACTCTCATTCTTGGTCCTGAGGGGGTCCATCTGTCCTGGATTACCGGTGTTTCCAGTTCTTATCTGTACCAGTGTACATACTCTGGTCTAGCTGGATTTGTAAGGCAAAATTGGGATCATGATAGTAGTGGGGAGATAGCAGTAAAGAATTTGAGGAAAGTTGTGTGCTTCATCAGTTCTACACTGCATGCTGACTGGCTTATCTTCTCCCCACAACACTTCTGTAAAAGGATATCCAGTTGCCTAGAGATGGACTTTCATCCCCATGTGCCTTCATTCACAAAGATATAATTTTTTTTTGCTCTTTGATGCTTCATACTGGATTCAGTTGACACCTTGTGATCACATAGGCTGGAGTGCTTCTGCCATGTCGGCTTTGTTGCTTCTTAGTTAGATGGCCACTTGTTTATTGTCAAGCCCTTATGATTCTGGATGCTATAACTTGATTGCCAGGCACCATCAGCTTTCTTCATCACATTTGCTTATGCACCCATTTGTCTTCAGTGATTGTGTTGGGAAGGTGAGCATCATGGAATGTCAGATTATTGAAACAAAGTGTTCTTGTATTGAGAGAGTAATTAAGTGGAGGTCCACTGCCCATCTGCTACCTTAATACTAGACTTATAAGTATATGCATATAGATCTAGTTTCCCATTGTCATATATAAATATATTTACATATGTACAAGCCCGTATTTAAATCTCTATAAATGCTCTTTGTCTTCTAGCTCTTTCTTCTACTTCCTTTTGTTTTCCTCTTGTCCCACTATCATGTTCAAGATTCATTTGGGTTTCAGTAATTCCTATCAGTTAAATTGCCCTTAATCAAGCCCTACCAGCCCTCCTGCATCCTCCTCACCATCGGTTTTAGATCACTTGTTGTTCCGTTATTCCTGGGTTTGTTAGCACACAATTTCTTTCCTTTCCTCTTCCCTTTCTCCCATGTCCCCCCATCCAATGATCCATTGTTTTCTCCTCCAGAATGTTTATCTTGCCTATTTTATCAAGACAGACCTGCAAAGTTAATAATATCCACAAAAAATCAAGACAGAGCAAAACAAAAGAAAAAATGAAAACAAAGTGGCAATAACAAAAACTACTGGCAAAGAAAAGCCTATAAATGGTTCAAGGCCTTTTCATTGACCTTTAGGAATGTTTTCCAGTTGAGTCCTATGGGGTGCCATGCTAGGTCCAAAAGTCTGTTTCAGGCATTCTTTGGGGACTTGATTGCTTTGCAACTCTTTCTGTTCTGTTGCACGCCCTTCGTGTTTCACCTCAGTGGTGGGTCACATTGGGTGCTATTCCTGCACTGTGTCTCGAGTGTTATTCCCCAAAATGCTATCAGTCAGTGAGGGACATCGTATCTCATAGTGGCACTGGATTATAATCCTCTCTATACATTGGCTGTTCTGAGCAGGAATGTCATCCTCAAGACTTGGTGGACCAGGATGTGCTCCGCTCTCTTCTTCCCCTTTCATTTCCTTCTTTGTGCTCTGATCAGACATATTCCTTGCCCTAAACTGTAGCTTCAGCTATCTCTGAAGTGAATTCTTCTGCAGGCAAGGGGACTGTCCAAGTAATTGGGATTGGGGCCAGCCCCTCAGACCTCTCTATTGGTTCCCTGCTTTGTGTGATTATGTTACATTCATGTCTTGGAGCCCTAGGTTGAAGTCTTGTGCCTCCTTTCCTGTGGAGACATAAACAAATTCCTCCCCTTTGGAGAATTAATGTCCTATCCCCCACTAGCCATATCTTTTTAATTCTCCCCACCCCTTCATTTTTAGTTGGCTCCCATATGTACCCCCAGATAGAGTCTGGTTCCTGTTATACTACCTGGACCTCACTTCAGGAATATATGCAAACAATAGTTTTGTTTTTTTTTTTACTATGCCCCCTTTATGTTTTTAAGCTTACTTCAGCTGACACATGTTGTCCTTTTGTGCTCAATTTACCTCACTTAGCATAATTTCCTCCATTTCTTTCTATCCTGTAATGTGCTTCATGCATTTATCATTGTTTTTTAGGGACATGTAGCTACTCCACTGTATGTATGTACCACAGTTTTGTAATCCAGTCATCTGGTGATGGAAGTTTGGATTGTTTCCAACTCCTTGCAATTGTGAAATATTGCCACAATGAACATTAGAGCACAGATGTCTGGCTGTGATTTGTTTCTTGTGTCTCCTGGGTATATGCCCAGTAGGAGGTTGCTGGATTGGTTATATGGTAGTTCAATTTCCATCTGTTTTAGATATCATCAAATTAATTTCCATAGCAACTGTACATACCTACAGGTCCACCAGCAGTGGATGAGAGTTTCTATCTAACCATAGCCCCTCCAACAATTGTTGTTTTCTGATTTTTGAATTGGGTTGTCTTTGAGGGTATCAGGTAGTACGTCATATTTATTTTCATTTGCATTTATCTCAGAGATAATGATTGGGAACATTTTCTCAAATATTTATTGGCCATTCAGATTTCTGCCTTAGTGAAACTTCTGTTCAAGTTCTTTGCCCACCTTGTCAACAGGCAGTTTTTTTTTCTTTTTGGAAGCTATCAGGGTATTATAGATTTTAGTTATAAAGTCTTTGTCTGATGTGTAATTGCTGAAGATACTTTACCAGTTTGCAGGTTCTCTCATTGCTCTCTTGGTGAATTCTTTCCATGTATATAGGTGCTTTATCTTCAGTATATCCCACTTCTCAATTTGTGACTCATCTGTATTTTTGTACTTCCCTATTATGATAGCCTATGTATTCCCTGTACCAAAGTTCTCAGGTTGGTCCCAATTCCTTCACTGATGACTCTAATTGTTTGGAGGTTTACCTTCTAGTCTTTGATCCACCTTGAGTTTATTCTTGTGTGTGGAGTGAGATAAGGGTCTTGCATTATGTTTCTGCAGGTAGATATTCATTTTTCCCAGGACCATTTGTTGAAGAGGTCATCTGCTTCCCATCTGATATTTTTGGGGTTCTTATCCAAGATTAGTTGTTTGTATGCTTATGATTTTATTTATGAGTTTTCACTCAGATTGTCTAAGGAATCACTTGTTTTCCTATTTTTTAAATGTTAGGTTGCTTTCTTTCTTTTATTTCACCATAGAGCTACTACACTGATATCTCTGTGTTTAAAGATTTTCATCTATTATCGTGTTTGTGTGTGGTATTTTCATAGGAGCAATCACTATGCCAAAGGCATAATTTTTGTGTTAAAGTTCCCAATATTTTGTGAAAATCATGTCAATTATTTTGAACAAAAATTTATTTAGGAGAGATGAGGGAATATAGCCATCAAATAAAAAGCACACGGAGAGCTCTTCAGCCAGTAAGGGAGCGTAGTAGAACCCACACTTTCTGGCAGTGAGAAAATCAATGTAAAACCTAAGTGTAGCAACATTTCTTAAAGTGGGTGAGCAATAACACCTGCAGAAAGACTCTCCTTCACCATCGCAAGTGGTATGGGCCAATTCTGTGATCCCTGATCCTCTCTAACGCAGCCGATTTTTCCTAGCCCTTGAGACGAGCTAACCAAAGTTCATAACACGCTGGTGCAGTAAACAAATCATCTTTTTGCCACAGTTCTCCTTCTTCCTGCCTTGTCTTTAGTGCCTTCACCAAATATTTGCCCCATGTCCACCATGCCCACACAATAATACAACCAAACGAGCAGGAGTGTCTATCTACAAGGCAGATTTCTTTTTAACCTAGCCTTATTGTGTTAGTCTGGGTAGACTAAAGAAACAAACTCATAGACATGCACATGGCTATAAGGAAAAGTTTATATACAAGAGGAATGGGACATTGAGAAAGCATCCCAGCCTAGTCCAGTTCAAAGTCATATGTTCGATAGTAGCCCATATGCCCGAAATTAGTCTATAAAGTCTCCTTCCGATTCATGAAGTCACAGGCCAGTGGGTGCAGAGTCTCGGAACTGGCAGGGGTCTCCCCATGTCTCCTCGCTTCAAGGGCTCAGGGTCCATCAACGGCATCCAATGCTGGTACAAGCAACTCAGTGCTGGCAGGGATCTCCACGTGGCGTCTCCTGCTTCAGAGGTCTGGTTCCATCAGGGTAAGGTCATGTGACTTCTCCTCCGGCTCCTCCAGCTTCTTGGACCCTGCCATCTTTTC
>PVJH01011093.1:0-29686 GCA_004026705.1 Nesogale talazaci | reverse complement strand
CATAAACATATGACCACCACACTTATTTTCTTCAGTTTTATATTTCTGTTCTATTATATTATTCTATTCATTTTCCCCCTAATTATCCACTACTTTTCCTTCTAGTGCAACCCCATCATCCTTAAAGTACATATCCCACCAGACAAAACAGGTATGTCTGTAGATTTGTCTATAACCAAACAAACAAGGACTTTCTCCTTCTTTTTTTCTTTCGCTCTGTCTGCACAAATACACACATTGTCCTACTGCAGTAACAAAAGATCTACAGCAACCACACCAAAGCCACATCTAAATCCTTTGTATCTTTATCTCTTCTCTGCACATCCACCCATTATCTCTTTCTGTTCTCTCTATTTCCTCATGAAACATATTTCCATGTAGGTTAGTCCAAATAGACTAGAGAAATAAATTCATAGACATGCATATGGATTTAAGGGCACAGTTTATATACAAGAGGAATGTAACACTGAGAAAGCTTCCCAACCCAGTCTAGTCCAAGATCACAATTCCTATATTAGCTCATATGTCTGACATCATTTCATAAGGTCTACCCTTACGACTGACGAAGTCACAGGCCAGTGGGTGCAGAGTCCCATGCATCCAGCCACAGCAGAAGTATCCTGACACTGGCAGGGGTCTCTCTGTAGCTTTTCTGGCTTCAGAGGTCTGGTTCCATCAGGGTAAGGCCGTGTGGCTTCTCCTCGGGCTCCTCCATTTCCTCGGACGCTGCCATCTTGTCTTGTCAGTCAAGTGACTCCCAACAACTGGGAAGATGGTCTCTCATTTCCATGAAGGAAATATTACAAGACTTCCCAGAATTTTTGTAGAAAGCCATGCCCACACAGAGGCCTCATTGGCTATCTCCTGAGTGACAGGCTAAATTCCACCCCCACTCTCCCAATCATGAAATTGACATCAAGCATTTGACCGCCACACCATGAAACTTATTAATTCTAATCACCCCTTTTAAAATACATTTCCCCATTATTTTTGTAAATATGTTGCTCACTCCAGAAAGCTTCTTACTATTACTATCACTATTTTTATTTTATTCTCTCTTCTTCCCCTAACTTATCATATCTTTTCTCCTCTCTCCATTTAAACTCTGCATGTTTGCCAGCTACTAGACAGAGCCAACTATTTGTCCACCACATAGAAACCCACACACCACTAACAGCTGTACCACGATGCTGAGGAAACAGCTGTCAACTGCAGTAAAGTAAACACACACAATAGAAAACACCCAAACCCAAGTACATGCATAATAAATCACCTGTTAATTCATATATTGAAAAACAGATCCTGGAAGTTCTGAAAACATAAAGCATAAAAATGATATTTAAGCACATGAAGAGATACAGGAACACTCATGTGAATAATGGAAGAAATTAAAAGCTACAGTTCTTAAACAAAAGGGAATCCCAGGAGATAAATAAGGAGAGTACCAAATACAAAAGCATAGTAAAACACTAGAATACAAAGAACAGAATTGAAGGAAAGGAAAGTTGGATCAGTGAGGCTGACGATAATTATTCTGACTATAATCCATGAGAAAACAGTCAACAAAAAAGTTAAGGAAAGGGCAGAAAGCCTAAGAATGATAGTGGGATTCTAAGAAAAGGAAATAACTCTTGTCTCAACAGAATCCTGGAGATAGAAGAAACAAACAAATTCTACAGAGAAAATAGTATGAGAAGCTAAATAGAAGAAAATTTCCACAATATTACAGTGAAAATAAAATAATTATTCAAGAAACTGAGAGAACTCCATATAGAAGAAACCCTAAAAGAAAAACATCACAGCATGTGATCGCCAATCTCTTTAATTTCAAAGAAACAGAGAATTCTGATGGAAACTAGAGAAAAAAGAATAGTCACCTACAAAGGAAGACCAATGATAAGCTCAGACTTCTCAGTAGAAACTATGCACATATGAAAACAATGGATTGCCATATATTCTGAAAGGAAAAACTGCCAATCAAGAGTCCTATGTCCATCAGAATTATCCATTCAAAATGAAGGAGAAATAGGGATATTTCCAGACAAGGAAAATGAAAGGATTCAGAAAAAGACCAGAGTCACCCCAAAATATATTTCTTGGATCTCTACTGAGAATCAACAATGATAGCCAACAGACCTTAGAGCACCACATAACACACCACCCAGTAACCAATACAATAAAAGCAGCAGCCCTTAAGATAGTACGGAAATAGAGGAAGAAAAAAGACACCCATAAAAAAACCACACAGGAAAAGTGAATAGAAACCAACACATACACAGAAAAATGACAGCAACAAGCCACATATCAATAATGACACTTAATGGCAAAGGACTAGTTGCACTAATACAGACACAGATTGGAAGACTAGGTCATAAAACAAGAACCATTTACATGAGTGTATCGGTCTGGGTAGACTAGAGAAACAGATTCATAGATACACATATGGATATTGGGGAAAGGTTTTTATACAAGAGGAATGGAACATTGATAAAGCATCCAAACCCAGTCCAGTCCAAAGTCATAAGTCTAATATTAGTCCATATGTTTGATACCAGTCTATAAAGCCTCCTTCTGACTCACGAAATCACTGGCCAGTGAGTGAAGAATCCGGCTCTGGCAGGGGCCCCCTCATGGCTCCTCGATTCCAGGGCTCAGGGTCTATCAACAGCATCCATTGGTGATAGAAACATCCCAGAGTTGGCAGGGGTCTCTCCATGGCTTTCCGGTTTCAGAGGTCTAGTTCCATCAAGGTAAGGCCATGGGGCTTCTCCTCTGGCTCATCCAGTTCCTCGGACACTGCCATCTTGTCTTGTCAGTCCAGTGACTCCTATCAACTGGGAAAAATGGTCTCTCATCTTCACCAGGGAAGTACTGTGAGACTTCCCAGAATGCTTAGAAGAAAGTCATGCCCACACAGAAGCCTCATTGGCTATTCAATGGTTATCTCCAGATTGGTAGGCTAGACTCCACCACTACATCTCAATCATGAAATTGACATAGGTACATGACTGCCACAATGGACTATAAAAGATGCACCTTAATCTCAAAAGCAAAAATAGACAAAAAATGATAAAGATCTACAAGCCAACTGCAACCAAAAATTCTGGAATGGCAATATTAATTTCAGGTAAAACAAAACTCAAGGTGAATATCATAATGAGACAAGAATGGGCACTATATAAGGATTAAAAGAACAGGAATACATAACTTTAATAAACTTGCCAATACCCAATTAGAGACTCTTAAAATGCCTTCCTCAAAAGAGTTCAATCAAATCTCACAGAGCTGAAAATAGAAACAAATGGCTAGACAATAATAGTGGGGTACTTTCAAACACTTCTCTCAAGGAAAAACAAAACAATTAAGAAACAGAAGGCCTAAACAGTCAACCAACCAATTCATGTTCTTAGACATATACAGAACACTCACCTAACAATAGCACAGTGTTCCTTTCTCTCCAGTTCACATGGTTTAAATCACATTAGACCATAAAACAAGCTTAAAAAAATTAAAAGATATTGTGACTTACAATCCATTTTTTTTAGATTGCAGTGCTATAAAAGTGAAAATCAACAATAGAAAAGAACAAAAACATAAAGACAAACACATGGAGAGTGAACAACATCCAACTTAAAAATTATTGGGTAATAAATTAAATAAGGGATGAAATTAAGAAATTCCTTAAAACAAGTGAGAACAACCCAGCATACCAAAAATGGGACACAACAAACCAGTTTTTAGAGGGAAATTTATAGCAATCAAGGCACACATAAAAGAAAGAGAAAAAAATCAACCCCTTAATAAAACACTTCCAATTGTTAAAGCAAGATCAACAACATAACCTCTTCAATAATAGAAGAAAATAATTCATAAGGATTAGAGTGGAAATAAAATAATAGGAAAACAGAAAAATTAAGGAAAGTTCACAAGACAAGAAGCTGTTTTTTTTAATGGATTCACAACACTGGCAAACTGCTGGCAAACTTTACAAATAAAAAGGAGAAAATAAAAATGTCTAGGATGAGAAATGAAAGGTCAAGTGACATCAAAACAGAACAAAATGAAATAATTCTTAACAAAATTCTGCCCAATAGAAATTAGCAACATATGAAGAAAAATAATTTATTTTGACCAAGTGGGATTTATACCAGAGATTCAAAGATGGTTCAACGTAAAAAAAAAAAAAATCTATCAGTGTAATCCATCACAGGAACAAAACAAAAAGTAGGACTCACATGAGCATATAAATAGATACATAAAAGGCATTTGAAAATACCCAATATGCATTTCTGATAAAAAAAACACTCAGCAAAATACAAATAGAAGGATAATTCCTCTTCATAATAATAGCTATATATAAAATTCCAATGGTAAATATTGTACTCAATGGAGAAAAATTGAAAATATTTCCTCTCAAAATGGGAAGTAGGAGGCTGAGCCCTGGTGGCACAGTGGTTGTGTGCGAAAGTGTGGCCCACAGGGTTGATGGTTCAAATCCAGCAGTAGCTCTACAGGAGTAAGGCTGGACTTCCTTCTCCCACCAGGGCAGTGACACACAAAAAAGGGGGGGAGTAGATAAGATGCCTCCTATCACCACTTTTATTCAACATTGTGTCGAAAGTTTAGCTAGAAGCATTACACAACAGAAGAAATCCAGGGAATGCGATTGACAAAAGAAATGAAACTCTTGCTACTTCCAAATGGTAAGATTTTTTTGTGTGGGCATCACTGCCTCCTGGTGGGAGTAGGAGCCCCAGCCTTGCTCCTGGAGAGCTACTGCTGGATATGAACCACCAACCCTGTGGGTCATAGTCCAGCACTCAACCACTACATCACTGGGGCTCAGCCCCAGTAGGATTTTGTATCTACAGAATCCCAAGGACTATGAAAGCACTGTTAGAAACAAAGGATTTGGCAATGTATTAGGATACAAGGGTAAGACATGGAAATCATTTGAATTCTTATATAGCAGTGAAGCGAGTTCTGAAAAAGAACAAGAAAGCAATGACATTTACAATAGCCACACAATAGATGAATAACCCAAGAAACAAAAGACTAACATACTCCCATGTACTTAACATGGAACCACCCCAGTGTGAGAAGATGCAGAGGGGTGCTATCTCAAGGTTTTAGAATTGGAGGTCATTGGACTTTGGTTTCTATCTCTTGTTTTGAGAATGCTCCATGAATGATGGACCAGGATTACCCTATATTTACTCTTCCTTTCCTATGAAAGGCTTTAATCTAATAGACATAGCTCTGCCATTTTGAATGAATGCTATTGAAAATTTTGCCCAATCATCAACCTCCATTGCTTTTGTACATAGTAAATGCTTACTTAAAGTCTAATCTGTACAGTTAACAATTCATATATGTGGTCTGAAGCTGATCTATATGTCTACAATTTCTTTTTCCCAAATGTATACCATTGGCTAAGTTGGTGGCATTGCCAACATTTTACCCCAGGGAGATAGATGATTTATAATGTTCTCTGTCATAAGTTGATAATGATGTTTCCAAAGTGAATCAGGCACAAATAAATCATAGACATATGAATGGATTTGGGGATCCTAACCCCACAGCAATGATTATTAGTTCTTTCTTATGGCCCTGCTCGATAGATATTTAACCCACATGAAGAGCTCACTGATTTTATGGGTGCTGCAGCAAAGTGTAGTGAAGAACTAGATGGTGCTCAGTTATTACTGTCTGCTATCTTAAATGCTTCTCTTCCAAAGCAGCAATCTAAGAGAAGACACAACTAAGTCCATATGGAAAAAGCATACAATCCTGTGTAGTAGTGTAAAAATTGTAAGATTCTCAATAATACAATCCAAATATAAAGGAGAAAATGGCATCTGGGTTTAAATTATGAACACTCTATTTGTAGAAGACTGTAGATGAAAATGGATGCCCTGGCCTGATCCCCGGTGGTGTAGTGGTTGAGTGCGGGACTGTGGCTCTCTGGCTTGGTGGTTCAAATCCAGCAGCACCAAGACTGGGTAGCTCCCATGACCATCAGAGGTCAGTGATACCAAAAAAAAGAAAAGAAAATGGATGCCCTAAATCCATTTGCAGGGTCCCCACATGCCTCCAGTGAATATCCTCTCACCTTATGCCAGGCATGAGAACAGCCTATTAGACAAAGGGTAGTGAAAAGTTGATTATGACAGATGTAATTAGGTTAAAATGTAGCACTGTTCTTCCTTTTGAACCATTTAAAAGTTGTTTTTAATATTTTATGCTTTCTTTTTTTCCCCAATTTTCTTACTGAGGGGTCTTACATCTTTATAACATTTGATACAAGCATTTGTATCAAGCATATTTGTACACTTATTTTGAAATATTTTCCACTTGAGCCCTTGGTATAAACTCCTCTTTCTCTCTCCATCCTTTTTTTAATGAATCATTTTATTGGAGGCTCATACAACTCCCATCACAATCCATACATACATCAATTGTATGCAGGCCACATTTACACACTTATTGCCATCATCACACTCAAAACATCTTCCCTCCATCCAGGCCTCCAGTATCAGCTCCCTATATTTCCCTTCCTCACTCCCCCACCCCCATGAACCCTTAGTAATTTACAAATTGTTATTATTTTCATACTGTACACTCTCCAATGTGTCCCAAAACTCACTCCCCTGTTATCTGTGTCCCAGAGAGGAGGCTATGTGTAGGTCCCTGAAATTGGTCCTCCCTTCCTATTACACCATCCCACCACCCTCCTGGTATTACCAATCCTATTACTAGTCTTGAGGGATCATCTATCCTAAATTTCCCATGCTTCCAAGTTCACTGTACATCTCCTGGTCTAGCTGGATTTATGTGGTAGAATTGGGATCATGATAGTGGGTGGGAGCCAGTATTTGAGAACTAGAGGAAAGTTGCATTTTTCATTGCTACTACCCTGTATCTTAACTGACTCATCCCCTCTTGCAACCCCTCTGCAAGCGGATGTCACTTCACCTATTCGTGGACTTTGGGTCCCCAATCTGTACTCCCCCTCATTAATAATAATATAATTTTAGCTCTTTGATGCCTGACACCGGATCCCTTCACCACCTCGTGATCACAGAGCTGGTGTGCTTTTTCCATGTGAGCTTTGCTGCTTCTGAACTGAATGACCGCTTGTTTACTCAAGCCTTTAAGACCCCAGATGCTATATCTTTTGATAGCCGGGCACCATCAGCTTTCTTCACCACATCTGCTTATGCACACATTTGTCCTCATGGATCATATCAGGAAAGTGAGCATGCAATGTTATGCTTTTTAGTTCTTGAAGCCTGATATCTTATCCCTTTGACACCTTGTGATCCCACAAGCTGTTTTTCCTTCGATGTGGGCTTTGTTGCTTCTGAGCTAGATGGCTGCTTGTTTACTTTCAAACCTTTAAGACCCGAATGCTATCTCTTTTGATAGGCAGGCACCATCAGCTTTCTTCACCACCTTTGTTTATGCACAGATATGTCTTCCGTGATCGTGTGCGAAAGGTGAGCATCTTGGAATGCCAATTTAATAGAAAAAAGTGTTCTTGCACTGAGAAAGTACTTAAATGGAGGTCCAATGGCCATTTGCTGTCCTACTACTAACCCTATAAGTATGCACGTTGATCTATTTTCCCGTCATCACATAAATATATGCACCTATGTACATACCTGTATTTGAACCTCTATAAATGCTCATTATCCCCCAGTTCCTTCCTCTATTTCCATTTGCTTTCCTATTGTCTCACTATCATGCTCAACCTCCATTTGGGTTTCAGCATTTTCTCTCGGTTACATTGGTCTTAATTCCTATCGGACTTCTCTCACCCACCTTGTCACTGATTTTGTATCAATTGTTATTCCCTTTTTCCTGGGCTGGTCGACATCACATCCTTTCCCCCTCCTCCCCTTCTCCCACGTCCCCTACCCCGGAACCATCAGTCCTGTCGTTTTCACCTCCAGACTCTTTGTCCAGCCTATCTTGTCTAGATAGACCTGCAGAGGTAACAATATGTACAAAAAATGCCTCTTAAAATGAAGCAGCGGAAGCAAATAAAACAATGATAACAACAGCAAGAAAACCCCTCAATGTGCTACACATATATGTAAAAGAAAAAGAAAAAGAATAACACTATAAAAACCTGTATAATATTCAAGATCTGTAGTTGACCTCCAGGAGTGTCCCCTGGTTGAGTCGGATGGGGTGCCATACCCTGGCCCCAAAGTATATCCTTGGCACTCCACCTGGAACTCCACGCTCTGTTGCACACTTAGCACTTTGCATTGGTGTGGTTGTGTCTGACAGGGTATAATCTTGACCCCATTTCTTCATCCTGGCCCTGATAGGCCTTTGATCAGCGAGGGTAGCTGTATTTCATGGTGGAGATGGCCATATAGTCCTTTTTGTGCATTAGCTGTTCTGAGAGGGAATATCGTCCTGAAGGCTCAGTGGGCCAGGATGCACGTCCTTCTCTCTTGCTCTGTTTTCATTTGTTCTCATGTGCTCTGGTCAGGCATATCTTACTCCCCAAGCTTCAGCTTCAGTGCTTCCCGATCATTAGCCATAAGTATGCTTTCTTTTCTATTGAAGGTTTTCTCTAGTCATTGTTGTTGGATTTATTTTATTATTGCTTTTCACTACCTGTCTGTGTTTTGTATGACTCTCTGCATAAGATACTTAAGATAGGTAAATATATTAACTGGATTAACAATTATTTAGGGGAAGCACTATAGGGATTGAGGGAGGGGATGGAGAGATAACCACAATGAGTATGAGAAGAAAATATTCTGAAATTGATTGTAGTGATTATTGCATAACTTTTTATGATTGAATGATTAACTTACATGATATGTGAGGTGTATGCCAATAAGCCTATTTTTAAAAAGGAAAAAAGTATTTAGAACTTCACATAAGATGTTGTTAATACTGTCTACTTATTTTCTCCTCTGTAATAGATCCCTACCTCCCTAGACTTATTCTAAATATCCATTTAGAGGACAATTTCCAAAGGAAGACAAACTATTTAATTCAACATTTATTAGCATAGCAAGCTAGCATGATGTTTGTGAAGTTCTTAAACTTTGCTTTTTCCCAACTTTGTTTCCCAGCCGTTTCATTCTTTAAACTCAGACTTCGGATTCCTAAGTGTTTTTTGATTCAGAATTATATTATGCTGCTATATATTCCAGCCAAATGGTGTTTCTTAATTCTTCCCAGTATTTCATCAGGCTTTCCATCTTTCTCTGCCTCAAAGTTTAATTCAAACCTGGTTTCTACCTGCTGCTCGAAGCTAGATATGTTGCTCTTATCACATCTTGTCCCTGACAAGTATCTTTGTTTTCTGGGCCCAATAGGAGAACCTGTTCAAGTTCAGTTGTTTCTCCCAACTCTCCTGACTTGTCTACTCTTCCTCATCTTCCCTTTCTTCTGTAAGCTTGACTCTGTCATCAAGGCATTACTTGGAATCCTGTGTGACACACATGCCTGGTCAAGAATGAAAAGAACCATTTTCCAACCCATAAAATGTTTGGTAGGCTACTATCCCAGAGATAAAAGGCATTGTGATAACGTCCACCAATTTTAAAGCAACAATTAAACTCAGTGTGAAAGGATAAAATTCCACATTTGCTAAAATAACTTTGCCAATAAAAAATGTTCTCAAAAGTGAATAAACTGAGAAACAAATCCTAATACTTAAATAAAAAAAACTAGGAATTGCTCAATGATTTTAGGGGGGAAAAAAAGATCATAAATAGGGTCTATGAAAACTTGTTAAATGCTAACTGTCTAAACTAGTTGTCTAACATAGTTTACTGTGTAAAATTAACTACTGGATTGGATTGAGGTGGCTGTGAACCAGAAATGACTCAGTGACACACAACAACAGTTTTAGTATTGGCAACCCCTGAGTGGCCTAAATGGTCACGACTAGCTAAAAAATTGGCAGTTTGAATCCACCCTGAGATTCTTTACAAGAAAGTCCTGGGAATCCACTGCAAACACTCAACCATGTACCATCCTACAGGGTGCATGTCTTCTCTTTAACATGTAGGCTCACAATGAGTTGCAATCTAAATAGCAGTTGGTTTGATTTGTTGTTTGTTAATTGATATTGACCCTATGGAAATAAGAACCAGAGGAAATAGATTATGTATGAATTTCAGCTAGTAAAGCGAGGAAATAGGAAACCTGGCCTCTAAGCCCAGTTTTGGCACTACTTGACCTTGTTCTTATAAATAGCTAAGCGGCTAAGCTGCTAGCCACTTGGTTTGAAGGTTCAAGTCCAGAGGCACCTTGAAAGAAAAGCTTTCTATTCTCCTTCAAAATCATCAGCCATTGAAAACCCTTGGAAGCACAATTCCACTCTGATACACAGGGGATCACCAAGAGTCAGCATCAGTTCTATGCAAGTAGTTTTTATCTTAATTCTTGTTTTTCAATAAAAAAACGCTAAGTATTGAGAAAACACTGTACTAACTGCCGTACAAATCCTCAAGGTCAAGTTGTTCATCTGAAGAATTAATGAGAATAGAAGTAAGGCACCCTTCAACTTCCAGACCATGTCATCTTTTCAAGTGTATGTGCATGTGTTTTACTATTACAGTATAAAAGATTTTTTGAAAATCTAGAGAAGCCGTTGCCACATTCTACCAAAGAGCACATAAAACAGTTTCCCCATGTTGCCCAACTTATGGAGTAATACTGCATATCTTAAATTATTCACTCCCCCAAAGAAGAAATATGTAGACTCATTCTGGGAACCACATGTATTGCGATTTCTGGACCACTCGAAAGAAGAGGAACACCCAGTCTTTTGCAAGCACTTAAAAATATATACCTCCTATGAATTGTAAAATTTCTTAAAAGAAAGTATATCCAGGTGAGGGAGGAACTTGCTAGGGGAGATAGCATGAAAATGATGGGCAAGAGTTTGGAAGGTAAGAATTCAGTGAAAGAAAAGTAGCTAATTTGTCTGATCAAAAAACTTGACTTTAATGAAGAAAGCAGGGAAATGTAAAGTGAAATATAGAGTGTAGTTAGTTGAAATACCATTTATCAAAGACATGTTGTAATGTAAGCTCTTTGTAAATGAATATTATATTGTTTACTAAAAATCAGGGTTATTGAAAGGGGCAATTCTTTAACTTCTACAATTTAATCTTTCTTCTAAGCAAATCGTAACAAAGATACAAAAATATAACTGGGTTAATAAGTCCTCAAGCTTTGTCTAATCAGTGGATGGAAAAATACATCAAAAAGAAAAATCCAAACTCTCTGACTTGACTAATAAACAAGGTAACAGAACATTAATCTGAAGGCCTGTGTTTTATATTTTGTACCATTGATGTCTGAGATAACTA
The DNA here is from genome assembly GCA_004026705.1 of Nesogale talazaci. Classification (NCBI taxonomy): domain Eukaryota; kingdom Metazoa; phylum Chordata; class Mammalia; order Afrosoricida; family Tenrecidae; genus Nesogale; species Nesogale talazaci. The sequence continues at coordinate 18,332 of PVJH01011093.1, read as the reverse complement.
AGAGAACTCATTTTCTAATTGGATATCAGTGATACAAAATATACAACACAGACCTTCAGCCTAATGTTTTATTATCTTGTTTATAAGTCAAGCACTTCATTTTCACTCTGCTTAGTAAGTTAGAAAGACAAATTCAGTGTCAGCTCCAGAGGAAAGTTTTTCCTTTCTGGTGTTGTCTTTGGAAGAAGGTCCTTCATTGTCTTTTCTGCCCCTGTTGTTTGTCCCCATAGTGATCTTTTCGTGGTGTTTCATCTATGCTTTTCCATGTCTGCATTTCTCACCTACTTGTTTAATCACTCTCATGTCTCAAAGAGATTGGTTTATGGCACCCTACACAATCCTATTCATTAACTTAAAAAAAGAAAACTGTGGTGGTTATATAACCTGTTGTCAATTTGAGAAGATTAAGAGTGAAGGTGTGGAGTTTGTTCCGTCAAAACAGGTCGTAGCTTAATGACCTTATCTGGGGTGCTAAGCAGATAATAATTTTCTGGAGGTGGAGCAATCGCTCACTCCCTACAAGACATTTCTGATGAGAAGCCACATGAAGCTACCCTGATGCAGCCAGAGTCCTGGAAACTGGAAAGTCACATGGAAAACCCTGCCAGCACTGAGATGCTTACAACGCCACTGAATCCACAAGACTTCCCATCCACTGGCCTGTGATCTTCCTGAATTCAGTGACATTGCATGTGTTTCATGAGTCTAAAGAGGACTTTATAGATTGTTATCAGACATATGGACTAGTATTGAACTTATGGACTTGATCTGGACTGGATGGGGATGTTTTCTCAATATTCATTTGTTCTTCTTTATAAAACTCTTCCCTATAAACAGATGCTTCTCTGTGAATCTGTTTCTCTAATCTACCTGGGAAAGCACAAAAATCAGTTTCTAAATAGGATTGAACCACATTTGTAGGGATTAAGATGTACAGTCAAAATTTTGCAGGACATAATTTAATCAATAGCATTCTACTCTTTGAATCAGCAAAAATCCATGTTCTTAACACATGCAAAGCACATTTTCCCATGGGATCATTCCAAATCTAATCAACTCTCAGTTCCAAATCTCACCTTTTGTATAATCTCAATCAAATATGGTTGAAACTTTAGGCATATCACATCCTGGGAGAACATTCTTCTTCAGTTGTGAACCAGTAGCATCTATAATAGAAGCTGACTGCTTCTTTAATGAATAGAATGGTGGCATAAGCACCAGGAAAACACACTATACAGTCCAAAACTCAGGAAAAAATTACATTAACGCTTACGGCTTGAAAATAATCCTCTGCCCTTTGGAATTCTCTGGGCAAGTGCCCCATCACCTGAACTCAGGGAGTTTGTAATGATCTCTGGATTCTGGGTGGAGCCCTGCCTTCTAGACTCAACTGGATGGATGGCAACACTGACCCTTCTGTCTCTCAATTTTATATAGTCCCATTTTCCTAGTCCAGAGGTTGACAAACTTTTGAGACAGAGAACCAAGCCTGGTCTTCACATCAATTTAAAAATATTCAAGAACCATAAATATATATTTTATAAAGAAGGGCAGAGATAGGAAGGGCTCAGCGAGTCCCGCCCTCTCTCTGGCTTCCGGATCTTCGGACCAGATTGCTGCCTTCTTCTTCCTGTGCCTTGACCTCCAAGCAGCACTACCCATGGGACACCTAATTATGCACTGTAGTGCTGTGAGTTGAGGTTCCTTCGAGCCCTACTTCGCCACACTCCTGGGATATACATCTCTTGAGCTGGGGACTGCTGGACTCTGTCATCTGGCTGACTGTTGGCGACCTGCTGTGCTCCCTGTGACCAGATAGCCTGGATTGCTTTACAGAGAACTACTCAGCACCCTCAAGACTTGAAGGACTGCCAGTCTTCTAGCTGCTTCATGCAAGTGAGTTGCACTGAGCAATCTGTACTCCTTTATAGATAGTTAACTGTTTCTTTCTTATCTTATATACCTTTCTCTATATATAAATATATAAAAAGAATTACTAGTTTCCTGATTTTTATTTCTCTAAGAGAACCCTGCTTGACACACCACTATGAAAACTATATCCTTGAATTTTTTTAGATTTTTCTTCTGAGCCACATATATATGTAGAGAGTGACATATACATGTAGAGAGAAACTGCAACTGTAGTTGGCCAATCCTGGACCTAATCGATGCAAGTGACAATAGTCCTTCTGGGTCTTGGCAGGCCCTGTTCTTTTGTACCTTGGCAATGATATCCCTTCAGCTTTGGGTATTTTGATAATGGCTCCATTTTCTGGAACTTGTGAACTACAATTCCCCACTCCTGTAACAATTTGGGGAAGACTTAACTCTGAAACCTAGGTGGCTTTGGCTTTACATTTTGAAAGTTTGATACTTATCTCAGCTTCCTATGCTCCTTCGAAGGTTTTGCTTATTTCCAAAGTATTTCAGGGATAGTTCTTTCCCTACCTTGGAGGAAAAAAGGTAAAGTTCCTTAGGCCTGACTCTTGACTGTAGAATCCCAAGAGGTAGACAGGCTTCTATCCTTATACCCTGTTTCTGTGCTCTTCAGTCTAAGCTGATGTGTTTTCTTCTATGGTAGTTGGTTGGATTTATCGTGACAATTAGATCAGTCACAGTTATATGTTATATTAGGCTTAATCTCTTTGACAAAATATTGTGTAATCACATCCTTGGTAAAAATTCTAATACCATGTCCTTAGTTTACACAAGAAAAATTTTCATATATTTAAGCTTTGCTTTCATTTTCACATTTCACTGTGAAGCTCATTCTTTCCCCTTTGCAGCTTACAATAAGCAACTGGGAGAAACTGCGTGACCCTTTCATGATCCTTTTGAAAAAGTCCATCGGCTATCTAAGTTCATGGTTTATAAGTTCTATTTTGCTCCAAACATTTCAATATAATTCAAATAAGCTCTTTGCCACAGCATAAAAAAAATCTCAGGTTCCCAACTGTACAATCACATTTTCATTATTTATCTTTAAAGCTTTGTCAAAAGTGTAGTTAATATTCAACATGTACAGGACATTCTGCGGCTGATGCCATATGCTTTCTCCAACATGATAGTGATTTTCTCTCTAGCTCTCCTCACTTCTTTCTGAGCTACCACTAGCAATGTCTCTGACATCCGTAATTCTAGGAGCCCTAGTGGTGGAGTGGGTATGCATTAGGTTGTGATCTACGTGGTTTGCAGTTTGAAACCACCAGCCACTCAAAGGAAGAAAGATAGAGTTTTCCACTCCCGTAAACAGTTACTATCATCAAAAGTCAAAGTGACAGCTATACACTATCCTGTAGGGTCTCTACTCTGTCTTATAGGGCATTGACCCTATGGCAGTGAGTCAGGGAGTCCATAATGCTCCCCACGATTTCTTCAAGGTAATCTAGGCTCTTACTATTGGCACCCTAGGATTCTAGCAGTCTCAAGATATTGCCCACTTTCAAAACCAATTCCTTTTTTGTAGATATTTAATAGAGCAGCCTCCCCATTTCTCATCACCAGACTGTCTTAGATATCCAGTCTGCTATAATAAAGTTACCACAGCAGGTGATTTTTATCAAATAAATGTATTTTAAGGAGAATAGACATCTGAATTCAGGCTACCAAATGTAGAGGGAGCCTCTGTCCTTACTTCTTTTATTATTTGACTCCTTGATCATTTCATGTGATATCACGTCTACCTTTCCTTATTTTTGCTTTTCTTTTTTTTTCTAATTTGTTTTCTAATTTTTTTAATCTCTCAAAAGAGATGGTTTTAAAACAATATCCACCACACATTAATTCTATCTCATTAGCCAAATAAAGAAAAAATTCCCAGAAACCATTATAGAAACATGTATAAAACTCTCGTGCTAGTCTGCACAAACTAGAGAAACAAATCCACAGAAAATCATATGTATAAGAGAGAGTTTTATATAAAGGATAAGTAAACATTAAGAAAGTATCCCAACTCAGTGCAGGCCAAGCTCTTAATTCCAATATGTCCAACAACAATCTACAAAGGCCTCCTCCATCTCACAAAACACATGCAATGATGCCGCCTGCAAGGAGGAACACTGAATCAGTGAGCATATAAGCATCTCAGCGCTGGCAGGGGTCTCCACATAGCTGCTCATGCACCCAAGACTGCATCAGAGTAAGCCAATATGGCTTTTCCCTGGGGATGTCTCAGAGGAAATGAGCCTTATCAGCTGAAGCAGAGAACTTATTAAGGCAACTGCACCCTGGTCCTACCATCAGAAAGCAAGAGACCTGAGAAATGAGCCATTTATTTCTCTGTCCTTCAGTTAATCCCATGTGTCAGCCAGGTTGCCACAATAAATCTTAACTATCTCAAGTCTCATTGCCATCAAATTGATTAAGACTCAGTGGCCCTATATGATGGATTAGAACTGTTAAGGAATACATATAGCGTGTAGGATTTATACTAGACACTTTGCGGGAAAACGATTCAATCGATAGCATGGGTTATATTCAAATTTTCCATGTTGGCTTGTTAGTATTTGGGATGTTTTTTCTCCTCAAAAGAGAATCCTGAATGGGGGATTATACATAAAGAATAATCTCTGCCCTAACCATTCTCACCACACACACATACACACATGCACACACAACTTTTACAAATCAAAAATGTAAGGCAGCATGGTCAGGCTTTGGTGATGGATCATGGTAACAATCCACCAACAATTGGGTAAATCTACTGTCCAAGACCTCTTAAAAATGTTGAAGAGCAAGGATGCTACTTTGAAGGTTAATGATTGTCTGACCCCAATAATAGTGTTTTCAATCATGTTGCATGCATGAGAAATTTGGATATTGAATAAGGAAAACAAAAGTAGAATCGATAAGCTTGCATTATGCTATATCATGAGCTGCTAAAAGAACAAAGCTCTCTTGGAAAAAGTGCAACCCGAAGGGGCCTTAGAAGTGAAGATGGTGAGACATCTCTCATGGATATATTATGACGAGATGCCAAACTGAGGGAAAAATCATCAAGCTTGGTGAAGTCGAAGGGCAGTGAAAAAGAGAAAACTTGTCAAGGAGATAGGCTGACACAGTGATTGCAACAATAGTTCAAACATAAGAACAATTTTGAGGACGACCTAGGGCCTGACGGCATTTCTTTTAGCTGTGCACAGGGTCAGTATGAGATGAAATTGACTCAATGACATCTAACAATGCTAACAATAAAGACTGAAATACAGCTCGGGTGTCAATGCTGACTCCTACCCTCCCCTATAGGCCAGGGTAGAACTGCCACTGTGAGTTTCTGAGACCATAACTTTATGGAAGTAAGAAACCCTGACTTTCTCTGTGGAGCAGCTGGTGCTTTTGAACTGCCAACCTGATAGTTAGTAGTCTAACATGTAACCACTGTACCACCACAGAACCTCAATAACAACAACAACAACCATAATATGAATTCTATTGTTTGCCTTGGGAAACTTTCTTTACTTCTAATACATTTACTGTCTGGAAAAGGAAAATAAAAATAGCCCCATTTTAGTAATTGCCATTCCCCTCCTCCCCCATGCAAATGTATATCAATATACATTTGCCTGATGAATTAAAGGGGCGGGGCCTTCTTTATTGTACCCAAGCCTTATATACCCTTTGACACCATGCAGGCCCCTAATTACAGGTGAGGACATATGCCAAGGAAAGGGTTGATAATCACAGGAAGGACATGGGCTAGGGGTGTACACATAACCCCAAAGGGGGGGAGTAGGGTATTCATGTGACAAGAAAGGCGGGCACTAGTCTCAACATGGCAGCCTAACCTTGATCATCCTTGGGTGGGCTTGACCTCTTTGTCTAGTATAAGGAAGTACTCTATTGGCATGCTAATCAGAAGGGAGTGGACCTACTTTAGGGTGGGACAGGCTATACTATGATTGCTCTGAATAGCTAATAACTTTAAGGAAGAATAGCTCCTGACCTACTTTGGTTGACGTCCAAGTGTATCGTCATATGACACATGCAGCAAGCAGCTTAAGTTTGGCATGTATTTTGGCGAGATAACTTGGGAAAAATTGTCCCCCACAACTTATTATCTGCAAAATTGAAATACTCAGCACAATCATAGGCACAAAAATCAGCACAATAAATTGTGGCAGAAGAAATTCTGAACAGTTTCTCAGAGAAAACAAATATGGTTTCATAGAGATAAAGAGAATGCTATCATTATTGCTGAAAAACATGATTTTCTCTTAGGGATTGTGGTCTCAATTATGACTACTTTGCAAGAGAAAGTATCGCCCTCAGGTCAAAGCCTCATGGGAGAAGGTAGGGTAGGGTTGATGGTGGTAATGACTAAAGGAATTATTTTGAGTAATAGCTGATCAAGCCAGAAAGCAGTTAAAAAGGAAGTCATGTGATTTTTTTAATGTTGTTTAATTAGTAATTGAGAAAAACAAGTTGGTAAAAGTTAAAAATAAGCAATGCAATTTAGTAGAAGGGCATTTAAAAGATAGAGTTATTTGTGTAGTGAGTGAATCTAAACAAAAGAGATCACTCAGACTGCAAGGTAAATAGATGATATTAGGATGTCATCTTATTTGTGATCTTCACAATAAATAACAGATCATTAAGTACATAATTGCTCCTGCTTCTCTACTTTGAGTTTCATTGAGTCAACTAAAATCTTAAATCACAGCTATAATAACTAATATGTTTTTAAAGACTTTCTGCATGCCATGCTCTATTCTACCTGATTTAATTGGATTATAATATTGAATCACCATTTTAAAGTGATGATTTAAGAACCATGGAGGTTACTGTAGCTCAGAAACACTAAATTACTTGCCAGAGGCAAAATAGTCCAATAGTGGTAGATGCCAGATTTTGAATTCAGGTAATCACTATTACTACCCCCATTTTTCTTTTTTAAAATTGTTTCATTTGTCTATAACTCACATATCATACAATTCAATAGTTCAATCATTTAAGAACAGTGTACAGTCAACAGAGAGAATATCAAACTGACTTTATATATAACAAAATGAAACATCATCTAGTCCTGTGTCACCCTCATGGTTGAAACCATATTTGAATCAACTGTTGTGTCTATTATTCAAATCCATGTCACCAAAGCTGTCCCTCTTCCTTGATGGTCTTCTACTTCACCAAATACAGTGCCCTCCTCTAGGGATTGATGATTTCCCCAAAGTCGGTGTTCTGTTAAGGTCTTTAAGGTTTTTGTTGGCTAATTTTCAAAAGTTCACTAGTGGTTTTTTTTGTTGTTGTTGTTTTTTTTTGCTAGATCAGCTCAGTCTGGAAGCTCCATGGAAGCATGCCCACCTTGGTTGAGTTGACTGGTTTTTGAAATACTGGTGGCGTAGCTTCCAGCCTCAGAGCTGGACACACACCGACAGACTAATGTGGAACTACTTAGAACATAGTCCAAGACCAAATCCATTGTTATCAAGTCAATGCGAATACAGCAAATGCATAGGGTTTACAAGGTTCTAAAGCTTGAAAAAGGAAAAACTGATCTGTTTTTTTTTTAATTCAGCTAGAGACAAGGATAATGAGACTTCATATTACATACTTTGAGAGAGACCAGTCCTTGGAGAAGGACATCATACTTTGTACCTGGGCAGTGGTAAAGAAGAAGGCAGTCAATGGGATGGATTGATATCTTGGCTGAAGCAATGGGCTCATACATAGGAAGAATTGGGAGGATGGCACAGAACTGGGCAGTGGTTCATTTGGTGGCACATAGAATCACTTTGGATCGGAAATAACCTAAGAACAGCAACAAGGTCTTTTGAGAAGCAGACTGTTGCATCTTTCTCTTGTTGATCAGCTGGTGGATTTGAACTGTTGACCTAGCAGATGGAAGCCACTTACTTAAACACTGCACCCACTACAGATTCTTTAATGTGCTATGTGGTTGTTAGCTGGTTGCACCATTGAGGTGGTTCCACCTGTCCTAGACAGGTAAGTAAGAAATAAATCAATCTGTGATCTGTTTGAGTCATGAAATTTTATAGTCTGTTTATTATTTTTCAGGCGTTTTCAGGTGCTGCAAATACTAATGCATTCAGCATTTGCATTACTGACATCAAAGATTTCAGCACTTGTGGAAGGAACCATCAAAAATCAAATAATGTTTGACAATGCTAGGCTGGATGAACAGTCTGGAGGCGAAAACGATGGGACTGATGGCTCTGAGGGGGACATGGGAGAAGGGGAGGAGGGGGAAGGAGGTAGTGTTGACTGACCCAGGGATAAGGGAATGGCAAGTGATTCAAAATCAGTGACAAGGTGGATGTGAGAGGTCCAATAGGGATTGATCAAGAGTAATGTAACAGAGAGAAAACACTGAAGCCCAAATGGAGGTTGAGTGTGGTAGTGGGACAGGAGAAAGTATAAAGAAAGAACTGGGAAATAAAGGGCATTTATTAAGGTTTAAATACAGGCATTTGCATAGGTGCATATATTTATATATGATGATGGGGAAATAGATCAACATGCTTATACTTATAGGATTAGTATGAGGACAGCAGATGGGCATTGGACCTCAATTCAAGTACTTCCTCAGTGCAAGAATGTTTTGTTCTATTAAATTAGCATTCCATGATATACACCTTTCTGACACAAGCACTGAAAACAAATGTGTGCCTAAGCAAATGTGGTGAAGAAAGCTGATGGTGCCTGGCTATCAAAAAATATAGTATCTTGGGTCTTAAAGGCTTGAAAGTAAACAAGCAGCCATCCAGTTCAGAAGCAGAGAAGCCCACATGGAAGAAGCACACCAGCAGGCATGACCACGAGGTGTCAAAGGGATCCGGTATCAGGCATCAAAGAACTAAAAATTATATGATTGTAAATGAAGGGGAGTGCAGACTGGGGACCCAAAGCCCATCAATAAGTGATGCGACACCCTCTTGTAGCAAGGAGAGGAACCAATCAAGGTACAGTGTAGTAACAAAGAAATATGCAACTTTCCTCTAGTTCTCAAATGCTTCCTCTTACCCACTATCATGATCCCAATTCTACCAGACAAATCCAGCTAGACCAGGGATGTACACTGGAATTGGAAACATGGGGAATTTAAGATAGATCATCCCTCTGGACTAGTGGTGGGAGTGGTGATACTGGAAAAGTGGAGGGGTAGTGGAATAGAAAGGGGGAACCAATTTCAGGGATCTACATATAACCTCTTCTCTGGGGTAAACACAACAAGGAATACACAATGTATGATATGAAAAGGTAACAAAAATTTGTAAATTATTAAGAGGAAGGGGGAGGAGGGAGAGAAGGGAAATATGGGAACTGGTACTGGGGACCCACGTGGAGGGAGGATGTTTTGAGAGTGATGATGGCAACAAGTGTGCAAATGTGGCCTACATACAATTGACGTATGCATGGATCATGATGGGAGTTGTATCAGCCCCCAATAAAATGATTTAATTTTTTTTGAATCAAATAATGCTCTGTAAGACTTCCTACATTGGAAAAATCTGCTCTGTAAGACTTCTTCAGAGATTTAAAAAGCAAAGATATCACCTTGAGAAGTGGGTGGACCTTATTGAAACCATAGAATTTTCAAATGTCTCAGAGTTGGACAAAGAATTAGGAAAACTAGACCACAGACAAGTTGATGCATTTTATTTATGGTGCTGATGAAAAATATTAAAAGTACTATGGACTGTCAGAAGAACAAATGTATCTGTCTTCAAATAAGTCCAACCAGGATGTTCTAGGAAGCAAGGATGACAAGACTTTTCACACATACTTTAGACATGCTACCAAGAGAGACCATTCCCTGAAAGAGTATTGTGTTTGGTCAAGCAAACTTGGTCAAGCCAGAGGGAAAAAAGAAACCCTCAATGAGATGGATTGACACAATGGCTACAATGGGCTCAAGCATGGCAGCAACTGTGAGATTGGTGCAGGATAAGACAATGTTTGGTACTGTGGACACAGGACCCAGGAGTCAGAACCAACATGAGAGCACCCGAGGAAAGGACTAGAGGCTTGGGTCTGGGGCCCATTTGACCTTCTTCAGCTTTCAATGCAAATTTGTATAAGACAGAGGTCAGACAAGCATTTCACCCATCCTTCACTTCTTCCTCCCCTCACTAATGGCACCAATCATTGTCCTCCACAGAGCTCTCTGCACTGTCTTCTTTTCAGCTGGACTTGAAAGTCATTACATTTGCCACAAGGAATGCACATGATGACACCAATGATTATAGCATTTATTCAGGAGATTAACAAGTTGCAATTAATTGAGACATAGGCAGGATACAATTCTTCTGTTGGGATAGTTTCTTCTCTGACATGCCCACATGCAAGTGTTTTTGGCCCCTAGTCTCTTAGACTGGCGTAATGCCTTCATCAGACAGCATTAAAGCTCTTTTAGGGTTGTGTAAGTGTCCAGTGAACATGCTACTTCATTATATGCTGCAACCTGAAAGAATTCAGATCTAGCTCCATGGAAGAAATCATAAAATCTGGCTCCTCTGATTATGTGCCAGAACCACCCCACTCTATACACCAAACTTCTTCCCCAAAGCACTCAGCTTTCTTGCTCTGTGGGCTAAGATGTCCACCACTGTATTTCACATGCTGGCTCTTGGTTCTGCTGCTGTTCCTCCTCTGGAATCAAAACTGTCTCCTAAATTTAGGAAGTTCAGTGTCTAGGTTTCTCAGCTCTTAGTTCAAAAGCTTTACTTCAAAATCTATGTTGCTTTTCCAAGATGACACATGAAGATGCATTCTTCCTAACTCTTTATAATTCCCAAAAGAGTAATAACCACCCCCAACCCCCCACCCCGCCAAGGACGTGCTTTGGAATTTTCTCATATTTCAGACTTGCCCATCCAATTCTCTTACTCTGTGTTTGTGGTTAACCTCCTCCTTACAACACACATCCCATACAAAACAAACCATAAATGTAATAATTCGATGAAAACCCTCAAATTTTAAAGGACAATTAGGTAGATAGTTGAGAATTAGGACATTGAAAATCTAAGCTTATACTGTCGAGCATGGTAGCTAATTCCCAGAGCAATCACATAGATTTAAATTAAAAGTCCTCAGCCACAGTACCCACATTTATATACTCAACAATTACATGTGTTTAGTGGATAGTGTATAAAATAGTGCAGGTTTATAGATTATTTCTATTTCTTCAATAAATTTTACTGGCGCTGTTTTGAGTAGGAATTCTCAAACTTTTTTGATTTCAAGACCCCTTTGCACATTTAAAAGTTATCAAGGACCCCAAGAACTTTGTTTTCCAGATAGATTTATATATAGGTAACTAAGGATACTTACTATACTCGGGTTTAATGGTAGGAAAATATATTTCAATGTATTCCTGTGCCACATTTTGCTTATCCATTTGTCTACTGATGAGCATTTAGATTGTGTCCACCTTTTGACTCTCATGAATATCGCTGAAATGAACATTGTTGTTGCTGCCGTTAGGGGTCATTGAGTCAGTATCAGAGCAGACAACCCTATGTACAACAGAGCCAAGCAAGGCCAGGTCCAATGCCATACTCAAAAACGGCTCTTATGCGTGAGCTCAGTTTTGTAGCCAATGTATCCATTTTGTTGAGGGTTTTCTCTTTTTTCCCTGCTCTTCTCCTTTACCGAAGTTGAGGTATTTCTTGAGGAACTAGTGTCTCTTGCTAACCTGTCCAACGTATGTGAGAAGTCTTGCCATTTTTGCATTTGGTTGTACTTCTTTCATTCACTTGAAGTCCAATGCGCTACCCATTGCACCACAGAGCCTCATGAATGGACTTCTTCCAAAACAGATTTATTTTTTCCTTTGTCAATCCATATTGCTATCAATATATGTTGTGAACATTATTGATGCATAATTCAAAGTGACTTTAATCTTCAAAATAATATCCTTGCTTTTCAACACTCCAATGATGTCATGTGCAGCAGACTTTGTCCAATAAAATGCATCATTTGATCTCTTATTTGCTTCTTTATGAACATTTATTGTGGATGAATTCAAGCAAGATGAAACTTTTGACAAAAATCAATATTTTCTCCATTAATATTAGCCATTTGGTACAGTTGAAAGGATTTAGTTTCTCTACATTGAGTTGTAATCCATATTGAAGGCTGCAGTTTCTGATCTTCAGCAGACAGTACTTCAAGACTTCTTCACTTGCAGCAAGGAAAGCAATGACCATTGGCTTACAGATTTCTTTTCATGTCACTGACTTCCAGGAGCAGGCTTGCTGGGTCATATGCTGGCTCTATTTTTAATTTTTCAAGAAGGTGCTACATTGTTTCCCACAAGGATTTTGCCATTCTACATTCCCATCAGCAATATAAAAAGACCCTGGAAACTACTGCCCTGAGATAATCATTAAATTTAAAACTTCAAATCAAGACATCATCCCCAGAAATCTACTTTGAACCAAATTAATAGTAATAGTAACTATTATTACTTCCCTTTAGTAAAGCACATCTGTTTTGAACAATGAGCTCTTTTAAGGAATTACCTATGTGACATCTAATTGACAATGGCAACTTAAAAGGTTAGAGAGGAAGTATAGGAGATAGTACATGATACAATGGTACTGTGCAATATTTGAAAAATGTTATCAATGTCACTGAATCATATGTGCAGAAATTTTCCCTTGACTGGTGTTCTTTCACCAAAGAAAATAAATAAGTGAATAGAACAATTCAAAAACATCAATTCACAATTCATTGGTAATCAAAACGGTAGTGCCATCACATATTTCACACTGTTAGTCAAGAACAACCCACAGAGACCCCATGTGCTTCAGAGTAGAGCTGTGCGTCACAGTGCTTGTACACTTTCAGAAGTAGATCACGGGATTGTTTCCTTTATTTTTCTCCTCAAATTGTCTCTTAGAGTGTTTGAACCATCAATCTTTCAGCGATGAACCAAGCACCTTTCCCTCAACTTGGAACTCCCACACGTTACACAGCTGCTGGAAAATCCCATGACACACTCTTGAGAGAGTCAGTTTCAAAATGGCAAAAAAAATTCAAAATATTGTGAAACTATGTTTGACCTAAAAGACCTCCAAGTCTCTCAGGAGTGACTGGGCTCCACTCTGAAAACCACTAGTTTGTCTTATTCCATCTTTACTACTGCTTTCCTCATCTTCTCCTGCTGGTGCTTATTTTGGCCAATTAAAGAAGACTGTTCTGATGAATTTTAAAGGGTTTTCAAAGTAAAATGCATGCTTTACCAAATCCAGGCAGCTTTGAGAAGAAGGGTCATGAAGACTCTCTTGTGTAGATATTGTCTCTAATTAAATTGAGGCTGAGCAGTTTCTAGTGAAGACATACATTGCCCATGGTTTGAAGTCATTGTGACTCAGAAATTTCTCTGCTTGGGTCCAGCACATTTTCCTAAACATCAGTAACAGTCACAATGGCACAGACAGCAACTAAAATACTGATAGTTAGAATAGTTCCAATATACTCTGTGCTCATATGACAGCCTTTAAGAAGCTTCCATCAAGTCCAACATTGAGTGTGGCGGTCATGTACTTGATGCCATTTTCATGATTGGGAGTGCAGGAGTAAAGTCTAAGCTGTCACTCTGGAGCTTCCTAATGAGGACTCTGTGTGGACATGGTTTTCTCTTGAGAATTCTGGGAAGTCTTGTGGTATTTCCCAATTGGAGAAAGGATACTTGAATCAGTCTGCGAGACAATGAACTACTGACAAGACAAGATGACAGCATGCGGATTGATCCTGATTCCTGGAGAAGGGAGGAGCCAGAGAAGAGGCCATATGGACTTGTCCTAATGGAGCCAAACCTCCGGGGCCAGAGAAGCCACATGGAGACTCCTGCCAGTGCTGAGATGCTCAGGAGGCCACGGGGAGACTCCTGACAGTGCTGAGATGCTTCTACGGCCACCAGACACACAAGACTCTGCACCCACTCACCTGTGATTGTCCTGGTGTCATTGCACGTGCTTTGTAAATCAGAAGGAGACTTTATGGACTGGTATCAGACATACGGGCTAATATTGAACTTATGACTTTGGACTGGACTGGGTTGGAATGCTTTCTCAATTTTCTATTCCTCTTGCCTATAAACCTTTCCCTTACATCCATGTGCATGTTTATGAATTTGTTTCTCTTGTCTTCCCAGACTAACACATTGAGCAACTGTCTACAGGCTTTCCCCCCTTTTTTCTTTTCTTTCTTATTTCTTTTTTATGGTGGATTGGGTGATGGTTTACAAACCAATTGTTGCACTCAACAATTTATGCTTATTTGTCTCAATTTATTCATTACAATTTGTGGCAGTCATGCTTATGTTAATTTTATGATTGAAATGTAGGGGTGGAGTCTAGCCTGTAATCTGGAGATAGCCATTGAGTAGCCAATAAGGCCTCTATGTGGGCAAGGCTTTTTCCTGAGACTTCTGGGAAATCTCACAATATTTCCCTCTTGAAGATGAGAAACTATCTTCTCCATTGGTTGGGAGTTAGTCTTAGAGACGATTAATCATGGACAAGACAAGATGGCAGCGTCCGAGAAGCTGGAGGAGCCGGCAGAGAGACCACACGGCTTTGCCATAATGGAGCCAGACCTCTGAAGCTGGGACAGCCACATGGAGACCTCTGCCAGCGATGAGTTGCTTCTGCTGTTGATGGACCCTGAGCCCTGGAAGCAAGGAGCCATGTGGAGACCCCTGCCAGCAGCAGGATTCTGCACCCACTGATCTGTGACTTCGTGAGTTGAAAGGAGACTTTATAGACTGATTTCGTGCATATGGGTTAATATCGGACTTATGACTTTGAACTGGCCTGGGCTGGGATGCTTTCTCAGTGTACCATTCCTTTTGTATATAAACCCTTTCCTTATATCCATATGCGTGTCTATGAAATTTGTTCCTTTAGCCTACCCGGACTAACACACAATTCCTCCATATGTATTGCTACTATACCACTTCTTCCCTGCTTTTCTATTTCCATTCCTTCTTCCCTATCTCACTGACATTTGTCCTTGGGTAAATGCTGCCCTTTTGTCCTTGAATGGCTGATTATTCTAATATGAATGTATAGAGTTTCTATATATCTTTACTGGAGCTGACAGCCTCATCTTCTTCCCTGTGGATTGGCTGATGGATTTGCATGAGCACCTTGTCATGAGCAACCTGATGCTTACCTGAAAGAGTCACCAGAACTCCATTAATCAGCACAAATGGTGTGATTTGAAAATATGAAAGCCCTGGACTTGTTCTAAGCACCATCAAATTGAGTTCAGAATGTTTAATTTAGGCCTAAGTACCACCAGTTCGTTAGTATGAAAATATTTCATAATGATATGCCTTGTGTTGAAATTTTACAGTAAATACTCTTTCTCTATTGATGTCATATTCTTAAAAGAAAGCAATTCCTGCATAAAAGTTGCTGATAAGTACATGTCAATACTTTAAACATGAGAAGTGTTTCAAAGATGCTCAAAGTTATGGGAAGTGGGGTTATAGGGAGGCTCTCTTCTGGGAATTTACAAATATCCATTCTGGTAAAGTTCAGTTCTGTATTTGAGTGATTGTGATTAAAAACTTGATTCCACGGGTTTATCAAAATCTGAGATGCATAGTACCTCTTACAAGGATCCCTCTTTCTATTTTATTTTACTGATTGATTGATTGCTCTCTGCGAAAGGCAGCTTTGTTTTTTTTTTCAATTTGGCCCATGACTCCAGGTAAAGACTCCAAGGACATGGTGATGCAGCTGAAGAGGCAGGTTGAAGTAGGAAGATCTGAGGCAGTGGGGGGCCAGGGGACACCAGCAGGTGGTTGGGTGCCACTGACTCCTTGTTGCATTGAGGGTGAGCCACCTGTGGCAGTCATGTGCTTATGTTAATTTCATGATTGAGTTGTAGGGGTGGAGTCTATTCCATTAATCTGGAGCTAGCCATTAGTAGCCAATGAAGCCTCCATGTGGGCATGGCTTTCTCCTGAGATTTATGGGAAATCTCATGGTATTTCCCTCATGAAGATGAGAAGCTATCTCCCCAGTTGTTTGGGAATTAGTCTCAGAGACAACAGACTATGGATAAGACAAGATGGCAGCATCCGGGAAGCTGAAGGAGCCGGAGGAGAAGTCACATGGTTTTACTGTGATGGAACCAGACCTCTGAAGCTGGAGAAGCTATGTGGAGATCCTGGCCAACACTGAGTTGCTTCTACCACCGCTGGATGCTGTGGATGGACCCTGAGGTCTGGAATCAAGGAGCCATGGGGAGACCGCTGCCGGTGCCGGGACTCTGCACCCACTGGCCTGTGACTTCGTGAGTCAGAAGGAGACATTATAGACTAATATCAGGCATATGGACTAATATCAGGCTTATGACTTTGAGCTGGACTGGGGTGGGATGCTTTCTCAATGTCCCATTCCTCTAGTATATAAACCCTTTCCTTATAACCATCTGCATATCTATGAGTTTGTTTCTCTGGTTTACCTGGACTGACACACCACCTCTCAGTCACCCATTCCCACCTGCGGTGTGGCCAGTCTGTGGAGGCTAGTCTGATGGTCCCTACCTTCTTGAGGAGTTTCACCTCTTTGTCCTGTTCTATAGAAAATCACAGTGTGGGAATCTTTGGTGCAGAATGCACAGCATGCAGATCTAGAAGGGCCTGCTTGGGGTTCTTCTCCAGACCCAGTGCAGCCTCGATGGCCTCCAGGCTGCCACCCCACTTTTCTTGGGATGACATCTGCCCATGGAAGAAGATGCTGGTTGGGAGCTTTATGAGATGTTCAGGGTGCTCTCTCAATTCTCCTTTGCCAGTTTATGGAAGCAGTGTCCCACAGTTTCCAATTCCATATCTTCACTGCCCAAATAGAAGCCCAGAGAGAGGTATGGAAGAGGCTGTCAGATGCAGGTGGGACCATGCTGTTGTTGGCGGGATAATTCTGGTGGATCTGAGAGCTCATGACTGAAGGTTTGAAACTAATCACACACAAAAAGAAATGGTGTTGTTGGTCCCAGAAAGAGAAGGTGGCAAGATCGTCCAGAAGATAATGCCTGGAGAGAACATTGAACTGTGGTCAGAGGCTGCCGTAGAGAGTCCCCAGGTCTGTTCAGTCCAAGCACTGTTGAAGCAAGATTCAACTCATGGTACCATCCTACAAGACAAGCGTTAGTTGCGTGCTATTTCAGATAAGTAAGAATGTGAGATAAGAAAGGCAGAGTTTGAGTTGGTAAAAAGTTGGTTCCGCTTGGAAAAGCACACCAACAAGGGACGCCATTGCTTTGTCTCTTCTGAAAATGTTGCAAGAGAAACCCAAGTCTGTGCTAACATATAACAACCCTACAAGGCAGAGTAGGTTTGCGATCTAGGGTTTCTAAGACCGTCAACCCTGACTGAAATAGACCTACACATCTCTCTCCTAAAGAGCAGCTCGTGGTCTTTCTGTTGGCCACAGAGCACTTCAGCCACTGCACCATCAGGATTCCTCCATTGGCAAGAGAGATCTCTGCCAATCCACTGCCCTCATGTCACTGCTGACTCATAGTGAATGTTTAGGACAGAGTAAAAATGTCCCTTTGTCTTTGTTTCTGAGCCTGCAAACCTTAATGGGAGCAAAAAGCTTCTTTTTCTTCCCGGAAGCAATTAGTGCTTTCAAAATAGTGAACTTGTGGTTAGCAGCACAGTGCTTAACTCACTGTATCACTCGGGCTCCTTTGGTCAAGAGAAATCAGTCATCGAGCCACATTCTTCTCGATTCTCTTTAGATGATCCAAACTCACCCCCATAATGCTCAGAAGGGCAGACAGTGTTTCTGGTAGGGCAGACTGTGTTTCCTCAAAATCCATAGCAACCCTGATTGGACTGTGGGTTCACTGTTGGGCTGCTATTTTAATTTTAAAGTCACCAGGTGCTCTGCAGGGAAAATATGAGGTTATTGAATCCCATAAAGATCTAAAGTCTTGGAAACCTTATGTAGCATCCCTATGAGTCAGAATCAACTTGAGGTGGTGGATTCTTAGATGAGATGTGTAAGGACCATTGGTGGTACAGTGAGTCTGGCCTTGGACTGATAATCCAAAGATAATATGTGCTGACAATGTGTGCTTTGAACCAATCAGCTGGTCTGAAGGAGGAAGAGGTGGCAATCTGCTTTTGCAAAGTGTTACAGCTCAGAGGCCCTGTGGAGCACTTCTATTCTGTCCTTTCTTATAGGGATGCTAGGAGTTGGAATTGACTGGTGGTAGTGACTTCGGTTTGGTATGAGGCCCTGGACAAGTTTCCTGAGTGAATTTGATTGACTGAGCTCTGATGTACTGATCTCGGTCATCTTTAATTTCCTGTTTTCTCAGTATTTGAGCCAGATTTTTTTTAA
>PVJH01011092.1:20615-70640 GCA_004026705.1 Nesogale talazaci | reverse complement strand
TTTGCAGACCCCTTTATTATTTTTTAAGCAATTGGATAATATCTTGAGCCATTAATGATATTCTTACTATATTTTTAATCCAAAAGGTACATAGAAACCTTTTGAGATATTTCATTTGATTTGTTCGTGCAGATACAGTTGTATCAAATCACTTATTTTACCCTATGGATGGTTCGTTGCACAGGCAGACACTGCTGTATTTAGAAATTTCTATTTTAATCCACTCAAAACTGTAAAACCAATCCTATCATGTACCAAAATGATTTAAGATAAACATACATGTTTAATGAAAAGAAATAGGAGAGGGATTAAAAATAAACCCAAAAGGGCTGAGCCCTGGGGGCGTAAGTGGTTGAGTGCGGGACTGCAGCTCGCAGGCTTGGCGGTTCAAATCCAGTGGTGGCTCTCAGGAACAGCAGTGAGTAGCGCCCATGACCACCAGAGGCAGTGATGCCCCCCAAAATAAAATAAACAAATAAATAGAAATAAAAATGAACCCAAAAGCTTACCCAAACAAAGATACATACATGTAACTATATTGATTCACCCTGAAACGCTGACTGGCAAGAGTGTGAGATGAAGCAGTTCATTTAAGAGGCACTGAGTGTTCCTGTTCTCAGACACGTCTCCTTCCGCCTGAGAAGACGATAAGCTTCAGGGATCTCAGCCCCGTCACCATCTGGGCGCCAGAATGAATGATGCCCACCGGTGACTCACAGGCGCACTATTTATCCCCCTACAGGCTGGCAGCCTGAGGCGAACCAGCAGACTGAAGACTGGTGAATGAGAACTTCTTATTGTCACTGGGATTTTGCGTTTGTTTGTTATGCAGAAACAACTGACAAGTACATGAGCACATGTTATTGCTTGAGAGTTTAGAAAATGTATCACATTTTTGAAAATAAAGTTCAGTATTTAAGCTGGAATGTATTGTTGGACCACTTCAGTACACGCTATACTGAATTATTTGTTTCCTTGTAAACTTGTAGAATTAAAAAAAAAGACACATTTAAACTCAGGCGTAAAAGAATTCAAAGTGATTGCCTGGAAACTTGAACCTGTATCTGAGTGTCTATGGATGTTTTGATCAAAAAGCAAACACAGCATACAAATTCACTGTTCCATTATCTTACACTTATTGTTTCCTGTTTCGATTTTCTTTGACTATGGTTTCATATCCTTTGCTGGCTTTACTTGGATTTTCCTTTTAATAATCTCTGCCTGGAACTACTATTCTTCTTTCTTTCTGAATGGCCTCTTTCATTCGAAATGGGCATGTCATCTGCATGTGCTAAATCCATTTATCTGTCATGTCAAGGATCTCCGCTATTGTGTGGGAAGAAAAAGGCTCCGTTTTCCATGTCTCTTTGGAGACGTCCTTTGAAGATGCACAGAATGTGAAGCCAGCTGGATTTGAAAAGGTCATCTACCCGGTCAGGGAGGCTGGCGGGAGAAGGCGCAAAGTCCCACGTCTCTAGAACACTGGCATCATCTTCAGCATGTGAGACCAAAAGGACCCTAGGCAATCTAACCCCCTCATTTCACCGGTGAGGAAATGGAAGGTTTGTCTTGGGGCACCATAATAGGTAATGACTGGGCCTTGAGGAAACTGAGAACAAGAAGCAAACACATAAGGAAGATAGAAAATAAAACACCTGAAAAAAAAATTGCAAACATACTGCTTCCCCCAGAAGCAGATCCCCTGACAAGAACTGAAGACTAAGCAGCGTATTCATTCACCATTTTCCTGCCAGTTCATTGTCCAGTGGTGGCTTGCAGGCTGCTGTGATACTGGGCACTGTGATCACTGGGATTTCAAGTATCTGCAAGGTCACCCATAGTGGACAGGCTTCAGGGGAGCTTCTAAAACAGGAGGAAGAACTTGGTGGCCTACTTTTTTTTTTTTAAGGCAGTGAATGCCTTATGAAGAGCACTGGTTTATATGGTACCAAGAGATGAGCCCCGCAGATAGGAAGGCACTTAAAATAAGAGTGCGTAAGAGCTCCCTCCTCAAAGTCCAATCAACTTTGATGCTGTGGGTACAGCATCTTCTGAGATCTTCTGCGTTTGTTTAGGTGGCACTACTACAGATGAGAAGAAACAGTTGGAAATATTTATTAATCATTGGAATGTTCGAAGTGTAAGGTACAAATCTCATAAAATTGGTAGTCACCAAAAATTAAGCTTGGTGTCCAGAGCTTTTTGTGAACTGAAAAGTGCTAGTATTGGCCATTTTGATCAAGCAATCATATTGTTTTTTATCCTAGGAGTGACAGATTAAAGAATAATGGTTTCACATTCATCTTCCAAAAGAACATTTCAAGATTTATTCCAAAGTACAATATTATCAGTGATAGGTTAATGTTCATATACTTATAAGAAAAACCAATTGATGCAAATATTATTCAAATATACACACAAGCCACTAGTGCCAAGGATGAGGCAATTGAAGATTTTTGCCTACTTCTGCAGTGTGAAATTCATGAAACAGGCAATCAAGATTCCTTAATAATTACTGATGATTGGAGTTCAAAAGTTGGATGTATCAAAACTTGGCAAACATGGCTTTGTTGATATAAACAATATGGAAGATTGGCAGAATTTTGCAAGACCAATGATTTATAGATTGTTAATACCTTTTTTCAGCATTAATGAACCAAGCTGCATGAAGCACACAGGAATCAACTATGCATATGGGAAAAAATGGAGAAGCTAAATATCATCAGTCTTAACAAGGTCAAGTGCTTAGTTTGCAAGAATATCTGTATGCAAGTGTGCATTTAAGGTGAAAACCTGAAAACAAGTTCTTAAGGGCCAGAGTACAACCTGGATTATATCCCATTTGAAATTAGACATCATCTCAAGAATAGATTTAATGTATTAAACACTAATGACTAAAGACCAGGGGTATCACGGGATGGCTTCAAAGTCATACAAAAGTTACTTAAAAAGAAACAAAAGACTAAAGTGGGTGTCACAAAAGATTCTGAAACGTGTTATTAAATGTGGACTAGCTAAAGCAAACAGAAGAAATGATGAAGGACAAGAACCGATTTCAAAGGATGACTCAAGAAGGAAAAGGAAAGCATTATAATGAAGCATGCAAAGACCTACAGTTAGAAAGCCAAAGAAGAGTGTGTGTGGCGTTCCTTAATCAGAGAGGACTGAAGAAGACAGTCCAGCCTCCAATTGTAATACTGACGGATTCTATGGGCAGAAACATATTGAACCCTACAGGAAACATTAAAAAAATGGAAGAATACATAGAGCCATTGCACCCCAAATGCTAACATTCAACTGTTTAAAAGGTAGCACTTGATGAAGAACTGATGGTCCTGATGGAAGAAGTTCAAGCAGTGCCGTGGAGCCCTTGAAAAACAAAACTCAAGATGTTAAAGAAATAACAATTGAGATGTTTCAACAAATAAATGCAATGCTAGGAGCACTCATTAGTCTGTGGCAAAGACTTTGGAAACCAGCATCCTGGTCGACTGACTGGATGAGATCCATATAGGCATCCATTCCAGATAACAGAAGGACCAATTGAATGTGGAAATTATCCAGAAATATTATGAATATTGAATTAAAGTAAAATTTTGCTGAAGGTCATTTAAAAAACTATTGCAGTGGCACAGCAGCAGAGAACTGGTGGGAATTCAAGCTGGGTTCCGAAGACCAGGTGGAATCATTGCCTGCTATCAGATATATCTCCGCTGAAAGTAGATATCAAATGTGCTTGTGTCTTATTGATTATGCAAAGACTTTAGACTGCGTGTTAATAACAAATATGGAAAGCATTATGAAGGCTAGGAGTTCCAGAACACTTCATGGGGCTCATGTAGAACATACATAGAGACCAAGACATAGTCAGTCAAAAAGAACAAAGGGGATACTGACTATATGGTTTAAAATCAGGAAGGATGTATATCATGGCTGTATCTTTACACTAGTCAATCTGTTTGCTGAGCAAATAATCTGAGAAGCTGGATGAAATAAAGACTACTGCAGCATCTGGACTGGAGGAATATTTATTAATGGCCTTCCCTATGGAATATTTCCATGTCACGTCCATGCAGAAAGCAAAGAAGACTTGAATCCCTTATTGATGAAGAACAAAAAGTAGAGCCTTCAGTATGGATTACACCGCAACATAAAGAAAAAGTAGATCCTTCACAAATGGACCAAGAAGTAACATCATGGTAGATGAGAAAAATTTTGGAATTTTGTTTTATTTTGATCCTTCATCCACACCCATTAAGGCAGCGATCAAGAAATCCAGCAGCTTCGTGCATTGAGAAAATCTGCTGCAATGGATTGCAAAGGATTTAAAGGATTACAAAGCCAAGATGCCCCCCGTGAGGAATGAGGTAGGCTTGACCCAAGCTATATGGTATTTTCAATGGCTTCTTACACATGTGCAAACTGAACACCAAATAAGAAAGACTCAATCAATTAGTCAGTGCCTTAGTGTTAGGCTGTTAGCAAAGAATGCAGAATCTCTCACAGACTGGCAGGAGAACAAATAAATCTTTATCTGAAGAAGTACAGCCAGACTGCTCCCTAGATGTGAGGTTGACTACCAAGAGGGGCCAGTCCCTGTAGGTCAGTGGTTCTCAACCCATGGGTCGTGACCCCTATGGGGGGGTCAAACGACCTTTTCACAGGGTTACCCTGATTCATAACAGTAGCAAAATGGCAGTAATGAAGTAACCACGAAATAATTTTATGATTGGGGGCTCCCCACCACATGAGAAACTGAATGAAGGGGTCGCGGCATAAGGAAAGGTGAGGACATCGTGTTTGGTAAATTCAAGGGTCAGTCATAAAAAGAAGACAGGCCCTCAATGAGACGGACGGACAGTGGCTCCAACAGTGGACTCACACAAAATCGTTAGTCGGCGGCGGGGGCCGGCCTGGCGGGGGTTCATTCTGCTGTCCGCGGGGTCTCTCTGAGTCAGATGGCACTCAATGACACTTCACAAGAGCCGCAGCGAACACACAGGGAATCCAAGGTTGTTTCCTGGGACAGCAGCCAGGGTGTCCTCTGGAGACGTGCCTCTAACACAAGTTCATGAAGGACCCCACCCCAGATGCACGGAGCCAGAAAGTGTATTTGAGGAAGACTCCCAGGCCATTCTGAGCACATTAAAGTTCCTGAAGAACCACCCTCTCACAGAGGCTGGGATGTGGGCTAGTCTTCTCTTTCCCTTTCCCCTTGGCTGATTGATGCCCGCTCCTAGGGGTGGGCAGGCGGGAATGAGAGTAGGTATGAGGAAGTTTATATCCCCAACCACCACCGCCCACCCCTAGGAGCCGTGACCTTTCCTTACTAGCAACTATTCTAGAATGGGTTTGGGCTGCTGACTTGTTGCCTGGAGGCGGGTGTCTGGCTGTGTGCACCTACACCCTAATGATCCCGCTGACGGAGGCAGCCGTGGGCCTCTTACCTGACTGTTCTGTTTCATTCCCTGAGCCAGCTGTTCTTCTGTTGGTCCCTGCCCTGCCAGTGGCTCCCACTTGCAGACAGACAAGCATTGGGTGACTTCCAACTCCCAAAGACTGTAACACTTTGGATGGTTGAAGCAAAAGTCATGGGGATGCGCCCATGTTCCTCAGTTCCCGGATCTGCCTTCAGCTCAGACCCGGACAGCCCACCCCGAAGTACCAGTGAATTCATGTCCGTCTGCAAGATGCACGCAGACTCACAAGAGTTTAGCGGGAACAAGCAGGAGGACCGCTCAGCTTCGCCCCTGCGATGGACGCTTTGTGCCAGAGCGATCAGAGTGATCTCACACAGCCTGTCCTGAGATGGTGCCAGGATGAAGGAAAGGGCTGTGTTCTCTTAGGCAGCCGCAGGCTCCTTGACAGCCCTTGCCAACCTCCTATAACCCTTGCCAACGCTGAAGGACCTTACCAGATGCTGCACTACCTTACAGGTAGCTCTTGTGCTCTCCTCAACACGCTCCCAACTTTTCTCTCTCATTTCACTCCCTCTAGAGTATGTTTGATTATGGCTAAGATGTTTACCGGCTTCTGTCTGCCATTTGCTGTAGTACAGACTTGGATGTGTTCACAGCACATACACATAAGCTTGTAGAAATGTCATGTGCCCAACGTCCGGTGTTTCCCAAAGTCGGCGATTGTACCTCCTGGGGGAGCGGGGATGACCCAAGAGGTCTGCAGAAGCAGCTGCCGCCATGTTCCTGGACTGTGGGCCATGGTACTATGGGGCACTGGGTAATCATTTTTTCTGAAAAGAGGACTGGGGGCCAAATATGCTTGTGAACCTATGGCTGACCCCAAATCCATGTGCGGCCTTGTGTGCAGAAGCTCTCGTGTCTATGCCGACCTATTCATCTTGCCTGTTTGCCCACGATTCTGTTTAATGTTGGCTTACATGACTGGGGTTATAGATGTTATGGTCTATGCAGGAAGAGTCTGTGCGAGAGGGGTCTCCAACATCAGAACGATGGTGAGGATGGTGTGGGACCAGAAGGGACAGATAGCATTCTGCTCTGCGCAGTTCAAGGCCATTTTGGGTTGGAAGCGACTTGTGGGTACCTAACAGGAACCGTGACAAATGTCCCAGGGCTGACCTTTGTTGTCTGGACCTCTGGTGCCCTCCCTGGGTCTTCCTTCCCTTCCCAGAATTGTGCCCGTTGCCTCCTTTCTGTGTGTCACAGAATCAACACACCAGTCAGTCGTCTATTATTGAGACACTTCATCTAATTAACGAGCGTCGATTATTGAGAGACAACCACTCTGGTGGTGCAGTGGCGGTGTGCTGCTGGGCTGCGATCAGAAAGATCAGCAATGAGAAGACAGCAGGCACTCTGAGAGAGAAGGATGGGCGCTGTGTCCCCATCACAAGTTACCATCTGGTGCTGCCTGTAAGGTTTGCTAGGGGCTGCCTCGACGGCAGCATGTCTTCTGTCTTTAAGGAGCTCTGCCGGCATCGTGGGTGAAGCATGGGGCTGTGAAACACAAGCTCAAACACACCAGTGACTCCCAAGGTCACTTTGGTGCACTGGGATTATTTAGTTACAGATTTTCCCTCCTCATCCCTTTGATCATGATAACCACCACTACCACCACCACCACCACAAACTTTTCTTTGTAGAACCTTCACCTGGACTATCTATAATAGTGACATCAGACAATATTTGTCCTTTTGTAGTTGATTTCTTTCACTCAGTCTACAGCCCTCCAGTTTTGGCCACATTTTGAGGCTGTCGTTATGCTTTACTCTTGCACAGTATTCCGTTGTGGGTATTGACTGTATCCGTTCACCTGTTGAGGAATCCCTGGGTTGTTTCCACCTCTAAGCCCTTGTGAACAATGCTGCAATGAATACAGGTGTACATCCATCCATGCCCCAGTTACTGTCCCTTGAAGATATACATTTACTAGTATAATTACTGGAGTTTCTATTTTAAAACAGGACGTTTCTATATTAAAAGATAGTTTAAGTTCAACATCTATAAACCTGTACTTCTATGGTATTCTCCCATTCTATCCAGGACCTTCTAATGGTATCCTTTTCAGAGCAATGGTAGTGGGGAGCAGGCACCATTTCGTTCTTCTGGTCTTAGGATGTTTAAGTAGTCCATTAGTCCATTGGACTGTCTCCATAATTATTTTGATTTTCCTAACTCTTCTTTCATTTGGATGGGGAGAGAGCAATGGATTCACCTTGGATAGCTGGTCATGAGCTTTGAAGGCCCCTGTTGCTGCTCAACTACCTGGGCAGGGTATAGGCCATTGTCTCTGTCATTGTCTTTGTCATAGCCATGTTATGCCACAAGATCTTGAGTCCCCTGTGACTATGGTCTCCATGATCCCCATGGTCCAGTGAATGATTCCCATAAGGGGTTTGGTTATGTCAAAGTTAACTTTGCCTCCTGTATGGTCCACCATATTCGTTGATAGATATATATATATTTTTTCCTCTTGTTGAACTTTGCTACTATTGTTGGGGTCAGATGCTCATCTCTCTACGGCTAATGATCAGGAGATTTTCTCCATAGATTCGTTGGCTGTTAGAATGCCTTCTGTGGGGCTGAGCCCTGGTGGCATAGTGGTTGTGTGCGGGACTGCGGCCCATTGGGACGGAGGTTCAATTCCAGCAGTGGGGCTGGGCCTCCAACTCCCACCACTGGAGAGCAGTGATGCCTCCCCCCCCCAAAAAAAAGAGAATGCCTTCTATGATGAAGATCCAAAACTTTGTGTCTGAACAAATCGATTTCTTTTATTTCCATTCACCTTGAGCATCAGCTGAGCCTTACAATTTACAGCAATTCCAACAATTTGCATAGTTGTATGGGCCTTTCAGTGGCTCAAAGGTGGGAAAGACTTAGCGGATGGCTCAAGAACAGGCATTTCTTTCTGTTGTACATAGGTCTTTATAAATAGAATCTGACTGCATGGCATGGAACAACAACAAAGTCCTTTTGCATATGTTGCCAGCTTATAAGTCCAATTACAGATAAAGAAACTGAAATGATTTGCCAAAGCTTGCATCTGATCTAGTTCTGTTTTTAATATAAAATTTTCATTATGAATTAATTATAAATTCAAAGGTAGTTGCAAAATGAGATCTTGTGACTCACCCAATATCCCCCAGTGGTTATTTCTGACATATGAGTGAAGCTATGGTATATGAGGAAGTTTCCCCCAAAGTCAGATTTCCCCCCCAAAGCTATAATTATTACTATTATTTTTTGCCAATTTAAATAGCTTTACTTTCATTCAAGGCATTGCATTTTCCACTTACAATAACAGTACTAATAAAGTGCAATGTTGACTTGTTGTCTTTCTCTATGCATACTTTATGTTCAAGTATTGAGAATGCCCAGAAATTTAGGATAGCAGCTTTAACTCTACTGCTGGGTCAATGTGCTACAAATTTGGGTCCTTCAATTTTTAAATGTGTAACGATGCTGTCTATTCTCATTTCTCATTTAGTCAACCTCTTCCATGGTATTTTTTTTTGTACAAACTAATTTTATCGCCTTCAAAACACTCTCCATTACATTCAATTTGTCAGATGTGTGATTCCATTGTGAGAAACATTTTTCAAGCTCATCTGTTTGGATGGCTGATAGCACCTCCCTCGGTTTTTGTCTTCAACTCTTCTACGTCATCAACTGGCTGTCCTGTCATACCCCTCTGCCTCCTCAGAAACAAAAGGAAATCTCATGAAGCAAAGTCAGGCGAGTAAGGTGTGTAAGGCCTTTAATTTTATTATTTTTTATTATATATATATATATTTTTCATTAACCTTGTGTGGAGGATTGACTTTCAATAGATCACAGTGGAGGAACTGCTCTGCCACATAGAAAACCCTGACCCAGAAGCAGGTCGTCTATGAATGGTTCAGCACCAGGCTCCCCGCGAACATGGCAACCCTTCTGCTTCTCAAATCTTCCACTAAAATTCACTGAACCAACCTCCAAGGCAGTTCAGATAACTTCCCCCCTCTCCTCAATGGTCTGTCATCGGTCTTTGAGCACACGTGCACAAGTTTTCATCCTTTCATCCTTTTCAGACGTCCAGAATGTAGTTTGGCTTCCATCGATAGTTCACCTTTTTTGAAATGAGAAAATCACTCATACACTCAAGTTTCTCCATGGCGCTGTCCTTGTTAGCTGTGATCAACAAAACATCAGTTCCTGTGCCATTTTTTTCCCTGAGGGAAACAAAGTTTCACAGCCACACACTGTTCTCAATTGACCATCACAAAACACAAGGTTCAAGTGAAACTGCTTTTATGAAAAAAAGTTCAGTGACAAGAGAGAATCTTCCCAGGTGACAGCTCGAGGTGTACCAACTAAGGACAAAGTTGCCCTATGCTCCCCTAGCCGAAAAAAAAACATACTATGAAACTCCACCCAGCAGAGCTTTTTTCCTATTTTTTTTTTGGGGGGGTTACTCCTTTATAGGTTATGAAACTCAGGAATCGAACTTTGCTACCAGGTGTGTGTACAGCACAGGTCCATGTCACTTTACCATATGTGTACAGGTGAGTCACTACCGCTCAATCAAGATACAGAACGAGCCCATCACAATAGAGACCCACCTTGTGATGCCTTTAGAATCCTTCTCTCACTACATGCTCCCTGTGGCAGTCACCTAATCTGGGGTCAGTTTGAGGATTAAGAATGTAGGGGTGTATTCTATCCTGTCAATCTGGAGATAGCCAATGAGACCTCTGTGTGGGCATGGCTTTCTCCTCTGAGAATTCTGGGCAATCTGGTCATTCTTTCTTGGAGGTGGACACTCTCTCTCAGCTCACTCCCTTGGAGACACTCCACTGACAAGGCTGGGTCCCTGCGAGACATCCCTGAGGAAAAGCCACATGGACCTATCCTGATGCAGCCAGAAACCTGGACCTGGAGAAGCCATGGGGAGACTCCTGCCAGTGTTGAGATGCTTACAGCACCACTTGGATCCAAAGACTTGACTCACTGGCCTGGGATCTTCTACAGTTGGCGTCATTGTGTGTATTTCGTGAGTCTGAAGAGGACTTTACAGATTGGTTTCATAGTACCTTGATCTGGACTGGGCTGGAATGTTGTCTTCATTATTCAATTGCTCTTGTACATGGACCTCTCCCTTATATACAGATGCATGTTTATAAATTGTTTCTCTAGTCTACCCAGACTAACACACTCCCTCATACCTGACAACCACTAATCTGTTCTCCATGCCTATATTCCTGTAATACTGACGCTTTTCAATACATGAAATCATGCAGTCTATAACCTATTCACGCAGCAGAATGTACTAGAGATTCAGGCACGGTGATGTATGTATATCGATAGTTTACCCTTTCTGTTGTTAAGTAATAGTCTTTGTTTGCATTTCAGTTCGCTTAACTATTCTCCAAATGTAAGTTGTTTTCAATTTCCAACTATTACATATAAAGCTGCTATGCCAATTATATTTAATAGGTTAGATTTGTATCTAATGTATTAGGTTCAAATGTAAACCCAGCCATGCAGGCTTAGGTCTTTTTCTGTGGGGATGTTCAAGTATAGATTACTGCTGGTTATGTTTGCCTTCGTAGGATTGTGTGTGCACTCATATTTACCAGTGTGCCCTTCTACTCCTGTGGACTTCCCAGCTTCTTCTTTGTTGTATCATGCTGATCTCCCACTTACTGTACATTGCTGTACCCTTTACCAAAGCTAAAATAGATCCATGCTCTGGGTAGTGATTTTACCTCTCTCCTACCCCTAAACAAAAAGAATGTTTATTTCTTGACTTTTTTTTAAAGTGATCTCATTCAACATGTGTCTTTTGTGACTGACTTCATTCAGCATAATGTCTGCCACATTCATTCACGTTAGGTTTCATGGATCCGTCATTCTTCTTTAATGTTGTGTAGAATTTCACTTAACGTTATTTGTATGTATTGCGGTTTGTTGATCCACTCATCTTTTGTTGGGTACTTAGGTTGTTCTCATCTTTTTTGCTCTGAAGGTAAGTAACAACGCAATACTAGTGAGGGTCTACTTCATATATTTACCTGGGTCTATTAAAAATGTATTTCAAAATGTATTGGAATCTATGAATGACTGTAGACAAGTTATCTCAGGAATACACCTGACTTAATCTTGTTAGGGTTCCTACACACACACAACACACACACACACACACACACACAAAACCTACAGTGGCTTCCAAGAAAATTGGTTGGACCAGTTAAATTGAAGGCTAAAAGGGCAGCACAAAAGCTTATGATGTTTTGTTTTTTTTTTAGATTCCAAAATGAAAATCATGACAAGTAGGTTTGTTATGCCAACATAGCCAATGAACACACGTGAGATTAATTGAAGGGCAGAGATATAAATGGCTTGATGAGTCTTGCCTTTCTCTCTCTTGCTCTTGGATCTTTGGGCCAGTGTGCAGCCAGCTGCCTTGCTTGTTCTGTGCTGCTATTTGCAGGCTATACTACCCATGCGAAACCTAATCCATGGACTGTGTCACAGTAAATTGAGGTTCCGTCAAGTCCTGTTCTGTCACATACTGGAATAGACATCTCTTGAGCTGGCGACTGTTAGACTCTGTCATCTGGCTGACTGTTGGTGACCTGCCTTGCTGTTTGCTGCCTGTGCCCAGAAAGCTTGAATTGCTCTATACAGGACTACCCTGTGAACCTCAAAACTCGAAAGACTGCCAGCTGTCTCATGGAAGTGAGTTGCACCAAACCATTTGTACTGCTTTATAGATTATTTATTTCTTATGCTAGATATCTATATCTATCTCTATATAATTATTAGTGTCAGGGTTTTATTCTCTAGGGAACCCTGTCTAGCACAGAAATCTTGATAGATTTTTCTCGGAGGGCAAAGGATGATCCTCGGGGCTTAAGAGAAAGATCTTTTAAGAAAATTAAAAATGGCATTGCTGAGAGAAATGTGAGGAAAACTGCACAGAGAGTCTTTCCCAAGGACAACACACCTGTTCATTCATTGAGGGTAGCAAGGACCATCCTCAAATGTTTTGCTAGGAATCCGTACTCCACCCACCCAACAGCTTTTATCTTGCCCCTTTAGACTGGTTTCTCAAATCCAAAGAATGTTGAAAACATGATTTGAGTCCTTTGAGACTGCCAGATTGCTATTTTAATCTGTCAAGTGGATGAATGCACATCAGTTTCCATGACTCTGAGACCAGAAGGACTAGATGGTACCCACAGTCAATTTCTTTGAAAAAGGATCACATTAGAAGATTCTCGATAGAGCATGGGAGAATGATGGGAAAAAAACTCAAAATAATAAAAAAAAAGACTGGAAACAGGAAGCACAGGAAGAAAATAGGATACATGATGTTACATTGTGGGATTGCAATCAATGACGTGAAACAAAGTGTGTATGAATTTTAAAATGGGAAACTGATGTGCTCTGTATGTCTCCACTCAACTCATAATAGAACTTTTTTTTAATTAAAACGAAAAGGACATGAAGTGCTGAATTGACATGGTGGAAATCAAAGAGTCCAGGATTCTTCACAGCAGGGCTAGAGAGAAAACACCACCTTCTGCAGTATAGAGGGCTAGAGGGAGGATAGGCTGTGAAATCATAGCTAGATATTTTGGTGTTTTTTTTTAATAGAGCCTTCTATGACTTTGTAGTAATGTTTTTTTTGTGTGTGTGTGTTCCCATTAACCTGGATTTGTGACTAGTGCTTCGATGGTCGGGCCTGTAGCTATTCATTTCCCAATTCTTACTTCTCTTGGAAATGAACTTAGTTGTGGAACTGCGGGGCTGTATGGGCTGATTTTTACTACCCTTGCCCGTGAGGAACCCCTCCTTATCCTGGTCAGGCTCCAATGTCCATACATGTGACCCCGTCTCCCTCCCACGCATGTGCTGCACCTGCTCTGGGAGCCCCTTCCCCATTTGCTCTGCTTCACTCATGGTTTGGGGTTTGCAGTAGTAAGCAAGAGAAGGGTGAGTTTGAGGACATTTGGGGACAGAAAAAGATGTAAGTTAGTCAATAGCAAGAGCAGCATTTACAATAAGCTATGTATTGGGGGCAATGCGTACCATAGCATACAGGGGCAGCTCTCCCCAGATGGAAATCTTTCAGAAGAAAATAGCACCAGGACCCATGGAAGGGGAGGGGGCATAGACATTCCTTAGGCGAGAACGGAGCAGGAACTCTTCTGTACATCTTGATGACGTCCCTGTTAAGAACACTTTGGGGCAAGAAAGCCAAAGGCAAAAATACCTAAAACTCCAGTGAGTGAGCCAACAGTTACTGTGGAGTCAATTCTGACACATGTGTGTCCATAGATGCATTGCCAACGTTTCTGTTCATAGCCTTCAGGTTTGACACGCCAGGGATTCCCAAGCACCCTCCATGTGGATAAAAATATTCTTATGGGCATCATTTAAAAGATCACTTGATCTGCACAGCTTTTAGCTCGATGTCAGCAGACTTTCAGGGGAGGGGAATGGCTCTGTCCTGCCGAGGATATATGTGGACCTCACAGCTCTTTTCTAATTGTGCCCCTGGAAAGGGAACTAGAGTATCTCATGTAGGACCATGGCAGAGCGTGTGCCTATGAGGCTGCCCGTCTGCACTTCATGCCACTGAGGTCACTTCCACTGCTGAAGGGCCACCAGCCAGTGCTTGACCCCAAGGAGCCAATAGTGCAAGCTTACAACCAGTCCTGAAGGACTCTGATGATTTCCTTTTAGAAAGAGAATCTGACCTGCGCTCAAACATCAGTGGCATATCCTAGTGGCAAAACACTAGTACTTATTCCATAAAAAATAGGACTCAATCTTCCCTTGAGTCTGCAGATTGTACCTGTAGTGATTCACTTAGGTATTAATTCATTTGCCCCACACGGGTTGTTTAAGTCTCTAATATTCATTGGAGGTCGGTGGTAGAATTCTCAGCTTTCATGCGAGGGGCCTGGGTTCAATTCCTGGTCTGTGAACCTCAGGTTCAACGACTAACCCAGTGGCTGGAGGCTTGGGTGCTATGGAACAGGTCTCAGTGGATCTTCCAGACAGAGATAAACTAGTAAGGAGGGCATGGCCATCTCCTTCTGAAAAGTCAAGTCAACACCATCCCTATGAACCACAGCAGCCTGACCTTGTTGAGCATGGCATCACTCCAAGCTGGGAGTCTCCTGAGCAGCAGCTAACAGCGACAATATTGCCTAGAAACCAGGTTAAGCACATGGTCCCCGTTATCAAGGAGATCTCAGTGCCCTGGGGACTGCAGCTAGATAAATGAGGAAGGTCTGCTGTGATGATACAAGAAGTGCCATGAGCCATGGAGCAGAGAGGCACTTCTAATGGCCCTCTCCAGGAAGGCGTCCTCATACTCTTAGGCAAGCTGGCAGCCTGAAGCAACCTGTGCAAAGGAGAATTGGCTAGGTCTGGAGGACCAATTCTGATAGTGAACAGGGCAAAGACTATGTTGCAGAGTTGGGACATGCAACAGAGAGATTTCGTTATGGAAGATTGTCACATAAACTTGTCACTGTTCCTTCCATCTTTAAGGAAATTACTCAAGATTCAGCGGTCCTGGAGTGTGTATCTACTTGACCAACCTGAAGTCATGGCCTGAGAACTGGGGAAGGAGAGGGCACAGGAAGAGGGGAAATCTGTTGCTTTCAGCCTCCATTGAGATTAGATCGTGGCATTAGGTGCCATCAGGTTGGGTTGGAACCTCTGCACAACCGAAGGGAACACTGTTCACGCCTGCACCTTACTCCCAACAGTTCCTCTGCCTGAGCCCACTGACACAGCCAGGGTGCCAATCCATCTCATCAAAGGTCTTCCTTCTCTTTGCTGCCCCTCATTTTACCAAAGGTAACGAGCTTCTTCAGGGGCTTTTATATCCTGACAATATGCCCAAAGTATGCAAGACCAAGTCTGGTCATTCTTGCCTCTGGCCTGACTTCTTCCAATACAGATTGCTTTGTTCTTTGATCGTCTGTGGCACTTCAATATTCCTGCTCAGCACCAATGCAATGGCATCTGTGTTCCTACTTCCTTATTCAGTGTCCAGCTTTAGCATGCATATGATGTCATGGAGAATACCGTGGCTTGCGTCAGCTGTGCCTCAATGACATCCTTGCTCTGCAAAGCTCTAGAGAGGTCTCGTGCAGCAGATCTACCCAAAGCAAGACATCTTCTGATTGCGGCTCCCGGGAACATTGATTGTGCATCCAGGGGAGACAGAATCCTGGACCACTTCAATCTTTTCTCCATTTATCATGGTGTTACCCAGTGGGCAAGCTGTGATGCTTATTGAATTATAACCCACACGGAAGACTGCCATTCTGGATCTTCTCAAGCAAGTGCTTCAAGTCTTTCTCACTTTCAGCAAAGCAAAGGTGTGTCATTTACATGTTGCAGGATATTAACAAGCCTTTCTCCAATCCCAATTCTGTATTATTATTCATATCTAGATTGAATAAGTATGGTGAAAGGATACAGGAAGACTACACAATCCTTATGATATGATGAGTGATGGGTCCTCAAGTCAGGTTAGCAATGAGCTACTAATGGGTCTCACCTGGGCTAGTCTAGGCACAAAAGACATCCAAGAGGATGTGGCAGTCCTGCTCTAGGGGAAACCAAAAAGGCAACTCAACTGCATGCAGTGTCATACTGAGCTTTGTTGCAACCATTACTTCACAAGGGATTCTACATGGGCTTGCTTATCACGTTTTTAAAGGAAGAAAACTGAGATCAAGGATTTACTCATTACCCAGCTAATTAGCAATCAAGCAATCAACAGTTACAGTACTCTTTGATTCACATGCTCCAGGTACTAAAAACATTACCAATGACATATTATTTTGCTGAAATATTATTAAGGTTAAGGATACTGTCTTAAACACTAAAAAGGCAAAGAAATCTTTTTTGTAGTGTAGACATTGATACTTTTTAGAATTTTTACTTCTCTCACTTTTAACACTTGTAGTGAAAGTGGAAGAGGAGAAAATATGCTGAAGTAATCTGATGTCAACACACAGCAATTTGCCTGTAATGCTAGTAGTTCGCGTGGTAGGCAATGTGCTAAAGTATGATTGTGATTGACAGCATTGGAATGTCTTTAAGAATGACTCTACTGTGGTGGTCTTAAGGGGTTTTTACCAATAGTCATAGTTAGTTAAAATAACTTTATGTAAGATAGCAGGAATTTGATGGTCAGTAAGGATTGATTTGCATCTTGAAACTAATAAAGACATACACCTCCAAAAATATATCTTAGAAAAGCCATGCTTCTTAGCTGCTTAAATTTTTATTCCCTCTCAGAAATTCCCCAAGACAGAATCATGAGTGAAGTCTCCAATCTCAAAGGGACAAACAAACAAACAAACAAACAGGCTGCCGCTGCATTTTTAGTTTTGTCCCTAATCTCATCATTTGAATTAGGTCAGAAGAAATTTGAAGACAACTGACAATTGCATAAAACTGTTTCAAACTTTTCACATGAACAAGAGTAGGAGTGTACATTGGTACTAGTAGTTCTTCAGCAAATATCAAAGGCTCATCTTAGTGTACCTCTAGGGGAGGGGAGGGGGTGAGCAAGCAAACAGATGGAACTTGCTGCTCTCAATCAGCTTGTAGTTCAGTGAGAGGAGACAAAAATGGAGCAAAATAAATATGTAATGTGGTGTGTGTGTGTGTGTGTGAGAGAGAGAGAGAGAGAGAGAGAGAGAGAGAATGTGGACTTCTGAATGGGAGACAGAGACACAAGGAGAAAAACAAAGCAAAGGAAAGGAAAGGGGTGGGCAGTGGAGGCTCCTCTTGCCATTCAACAGAATGGTCAGGGAAGACTACACTGAGAATATGGCCTCTGAGCCAAGATTGAAAGGCTTGAGAGAAAGAGTTATCAGTCCTGTATGGGGAAGAGTGGTGGTCTTGAAGGCTGTTTATTGATGTTTCAGTCTCCTGGTCATATGAAAGATTGCATCCCCCACTCCCATTGATTCTAAATCCCTTAGCCAATGAAACGTAAGTAGGGGCAGGTTTTGGGTGAAAGGTTTAAAGCAGTGGTTCTCAACCTTCCTAATGTCACAATCCTTAGAGTTCTTCATGTTGTGGTGACCCCCAGCCATACAATTATTTTCATTGCTACTTTATAACTGTAATTTTTCTACTTTTATGAATTGTATGACCCCTGTGAAAGGGTCATCTGACCCTCAAAGGGGTCATGACCCACAGGTTGAGAACCACTGGTTTAAAAGCTCAAGGCAAGATAGAGGAGCAATTAGGTTCCATCTTGATCAGAATGGGATGGACCAGAATGAAGAGCCGAACATATTCTGCTGCTTGAAACCTGAGGATTTTTTTGCTATTGCAGCATAGCCTAGGTTATTCTGACTTCTCTGCAAGAAGGAGCAACCATGAAAAGACCCTCTGATTGGAGTGTACCTGGTGTCTGAGAAATAGCGCTGGGTTATATGGAGCAGGTTGTTAATAAGCCATCCTCCAATCCTGATGCCACATTCTTCTTCATGTAATCCGGTTTCTCTGGAGATTTGCTCAACATACAGATTGAATAAGTGTGGTGAGAACACACAACTTTGCCATGCATCTTTCCTGATGTCAAACAAGGCAGAATTCCCTTGTTCCATTCACACAATTGCATCTTGATCAATGTATGAGTTTTGTGTGAGCAAAAGAAAGTCTTCTGGAATTCCCATCCTTCTCAGGCGTCTCCATAGTTTGTTATGATCCACCAGTTCAGTGCCTTATCTTAGTCAATAAACACACACACACATCTTTCTGGTATTCTTTGCTTTCAGCCAAGATCCATCTGACATCAGCAATGCTATCCACTGTATCACATCCTCTTCTGCATCCAGCTTCAATTTCTGTTAGCTCACTATCATTGTACTGCTGCAACCATTATTGTGTGATCTTCATCAAATTCTACTAGTATGTGATATTAACGATATTGTTCTATAATGTCTGCATTCTTTTAGGTCACTTTTCTTTGGAGAGGGCACAGATATCCATCTCCATGAGTCAGTTGACCACATAGTTGTCTCCCAAATTTCTTAGCATAGAAGAGTGAATCCTTGCAGTAATCATCAGCTTGTTGAAACATTCCGACAGGTACTTTGTTAATCCTTGGAGCCTTGCTTTTGCTAATATCTAGATAAAAGTTTTGCTAAACTCGATTTCCCTACAGTACCATCCATTTTTAATCATATGCTATCTCTTGCAGTGAATGGTTTACATGTCAAGCAGTTTTTTGAAGTAGCGACTTTGTGTATTTCGTCATTTCCTGTATTGTTCAATATTTTGCCCCTGGGAACTTTTAATATTTCAACTCAAGGGTTGATTTTTTTCCCTTCAGTTCTTTCCTCTCTAGGTCTTTGCACATTTCATTATGCCACTCTACGTAAGCTTCTCTAAGAGTTGCCCTTTGGTGTTCTCTGTTGAACTCTTTTACTTCATCAGTTCTTCCATTATTTTACATCCAAGAGCAAGTCTTTTCTGATATCAATTTTGATATTGTCTTTCTTTCCGGAGTGAACTTTTAAGTTCTTCATGTATGATATTCTTGATGTCATCCCACAGTTCCTTGGGTCTTCTGTCATTGAGGTTTAATAAGTCATAGCTATTCTCAAGATGTTCTCAAAATTCAGGGAGGGTATACTCAAGGCCTCATATTGACTCTTGTGGATTTGCTTTACTTTCCTTCAACTTGAACTTGAACTTACAGATGAGCAATTCATGTCTGTTTCACTGTAAGCCCCTGCCCTTGTTTTGACTGCTGTAGTCAGTTTCCCCATTGTCTCTTCCCACACATCAAGTGGATTTTACTCTTCTATGTTCCCTCTGGCAAAGTCTAGGTGTATTATTGTTGATGTTCCTGAAAAAGGTATTTGTGATGGAGAAGTAGCTGGTGATGAAAAATTCTATCATATGACCACCAACATCATTTGTATTGCCAAGGCCATATTTCCCAACTACTGTTCCTTTCTCTTTATTTCCAACTTTCTCTTTCCAGTAGTCAACAATTATCAGTACATCTTCATCACATGCTTGATCAACTCCAGATTGAAAATGTCGGCAGAATTAAATTTGGTTGATGTGTAAATTTGAATAGTTGTATTAACTG
Organism: Nesogale talazaci; assembly: GCA_004026705.1. Lineage (NCBI taxonomy): Eukaryota > Metazoa > Chordata > Mammalia > Afrosoricida > Tenrecidae > Nesogale > Nesogale talazaci. The sequence continues at coordinate 51,026 of PVJH01011092.1, read as the reverse complement.
GGCTGCAGAGTGGATGTATGGATATTTTCCTATCACAGACAACATTGTACTTCAAGATAGATTTTTAAGGGTGAATGTGATGTCATTCCTCTTGCATTTGTCTTTTCTAGTATATTAAACTATAGCTTTGTCTAATTCAAAGTGGCCAATACCAGTTCATTTCAGGATACTGATCTTTACGCATTCTATTTCATTTTTGTCAATTTTTTCACATTCATAGTTTGCACTTCCATGTTATGATCATGAATAGTTATAGCTGTCTTTCCCCACTTTGAGTCATACTCCAACAGCAAATATAGGTGCTCAGAGCTATCCTTCATGTGTGCATATTATCATAAGTAGCTCTACGATGAGTAAGGAGCTAAGAAGTCTTCTGAAGGCCTGCCACGAGGAGGGCTCATTTCCGGCCCTATATCTAGCTCTTTCCCGCTGCCATTTCTGTGAGTCTCTTCTAGTCAGTCGGCCTGGAAGCTAACTCCCAATTTTCTTGGCCTAGATGAGGGAGTGCTTCCAGCCCTACAACACTTAATCAAAACCCGTTTCCCATCTGTTTCTGGTGCCTTGTTTTTGAAAACATCTTCAGTGAACCTTGGACTTCTTCCTTTGACACCATCAGTTCTGGTTCATATGCTACCTCTTGATATCATGGGACATCCATTGCTATAGTAACTGTTATTACTTTCACCTTTTGATGCTTTTTGCCTCATTCTATATTTTTCCCATAGAATATTTCTAAATTGCAGCCTAGGGCTCATATTTTTTCTTCAGGTCTTTTAGCTTGAGATACGCTGATCTCATTTGGCTTTCTAACACCAGTCTTTGCGTATTTCTTTCTAATACTCTGTCTTCTCAAACTCGTTCTTGCTGTTTTCCTGTTCAGCTCTTTTGTTTCCCCATTTCTTCCATTTGCTTTAATCACTTCACATTCAAGAGTAAGTTTCTGAGTCTCTTCTGACATCAGTGTTAGTCATTCATTCCTGTCTTTCCTCCTTTCCTTCTAACATTTTTGATGTCATCCCATGATCCATCAATGTTTGACACATTAAAACCTGCTCTTAAGATATTCTTTGAGGTAGACTATTCTCAAGGTTTTATTTTGGCTCTGATGGACTTCTAGTTCCCCCCTACCCCCAACTTCAACTTGAATTACATATGAGCAATTGATGGTCTCTTCCACAGTTGGTTAATGGCCTTCTGTTTGTTTTAATTCCTGTGTATTCCATCTGGTGAAGCCCACATGTATCATTGCCATTTAGTTAATGATACAAATAAGATACAAAAATGATACAAACATGTTCTATGTAATATATATGAATATATATGGCAAACATTTTCTCAGTGGGTCTTCTTTTTCCTTGACTCCTTAACTTTGTATCAACTAGAATGTTTTTCTCTATGTACTGGCCCCTCCTAATAACATGTCCAGAGTATAGAAAATGAAGTCTTGCCACACATGCTTCTAAGAAACGTCTGCATGTACTTCTTGCAATCCAATTTAACCATTCTTCTAGTAATCCAAGATAGACTCAGCATTCTTCACCAGCACCACAATAAAAATGTTCTCTGGTCTGTGTAATGGTATACACATTTGATGGATTCAAATGATGATGTCACGTCATTTAGCACAAATTGTACAATGAAGGAAAAATGTCCATGATACATCATAGTCTAATTATTTTATAAAATGATGGTTACTGTTTTATTCGCAAAAATCTTCTGTATGATCTGGTTACTGCCTTCTCTTCCTTCCCTACCTGCAAAATAAATCATACTCTGTCAAGTCTGATGTCAAATCATTGTGGACCTTATTAGGCCTTGGGCATTTTAATTAAGTGCTTTTCAGTAAATGTGCTTTCTTGTGACATATTAAAGAAAAAAATTAATCAATTTGTCTTCTAAATTTCTATTCTAAACATTTCAGGGGCTAAATCTCATTACTACATTAATGGTATGGCATCTTATTTCTGGCCTTATTGAGAAATTTAGAATTCTCTTTTAACAAAGGAAGAAGAGTGAAGAATCCCCACACGATCATTCATTTTTAAAAGGTGTTTTTGTGCATTGACATTTCAGTTTTAAAACTTCTATTTACAAGTCACCAGGGCAGAGTTGCAGAGCTTAGATGGGGTGAAGTTCAAAATATAGTCAAGGAGAACAAAAGTTAACCTTATAAGGAGTTGAACCTTTTCCCATTCTTGTTAACTATTATGTGAATCAACTTAAACCAGGGGACAACCAATAGATAATCTAGCACACTAGCTCAACCCGAGGCTTTAAAAGTTTTACCAGTGTAGCAGTTCTTAACATTCATGATGACCATGCACTAGAACCACACTAGCACTGAGATTTCTAAAGACCTTGTGGTTGCTTTAGGTTGCAATCAGCAAGGTCAACAGTTCAAAATCATCAGCCACTCTGTGGATAAAGACGAGGCTTTCTAGCCCCGTAAAGAATTACAGTCTGAGACACCCACAGGAGCGGTTTCACCTGGTCCTCTGGGGTCAATATGAGTTGGAGTTGACTTGATAGTCGTGAATGTGTTTGCTGGTTTGAATGGGTTCCCACAAAGCGCCCGGGTGGCAGAGTCGGTTACATGCTGGGCTGCAACTACAAGGTCGGCAGGTTGAACCCACCAGATGTTCCCACAGAGAAAAATGAGGCTTTCTGCTCTTGCGTAACTTGACAGTCTTAACGCCCCTCCCACGGCAGTTCTACTCTGTTTTAGATGGTCATATGAGTAAAAACTAATTAGAAACGAGTGAAGTGTTTATTTTTGCTATTGTTGCCAACCCCACCTCCCTATTCTTCCACCTTTCAAGTTCAGACCAGAATGCTTCATCTGCAGGTAGGAGCATAATCACAGCTGCCCAACCATATGTCCGCAGGGCAGCAGGTTGAGCAGTCTGCATGCACTCCGCCATCCAACTTACCTCTTCAACTCAGAAACCAAATTCACCACCCCGGAGTCCAATGGCAACCCCATAGGGCAGGGTAGGATCCCCTCTGTAACTTTTTATGGGGTAGAAAGCATCTGGTGGTTTCAAATCGCTAACTTTGCTGTTAGCCCAACATGTAACCACTATGGCACCAGGGTTACTGACTCCGCAGACCCTCAGCTTTAGCTTGAAGCATACATGTACATAGACGCTGAATTAGAATGCATAGCTGATTTTGACTGATGGTAACCCCAGGTGTGTCAGGGCAGAACTAGGCTCCACAAGATTTCCAAAGGATGATTTTATTTTGGAAGTGTATCACAGGCCTTTCTTCCATGGCATGTCTGAGTGAGCCAGACCTCCAATCCTCCGTTTAGCATTGAGTACGTCACCATGTGAGCCACCGAAGGTCATGCCTGCTTACAAAGGAGCACATCATCTCTCAGGATGTAAGTCCTTATGACAGGTAATCTTCAAATACGCAGGTCTCAGAAATCTGTTGGACTACGACTTCATTATCTTTCCTTAAGAACATGCCCACTCTTACTATTTGAAATTCATACTATTATGGCTGCTAACCACAAGGGCAGCAGTTCAAACCCACTAGCAGCTCCGAGGGAGAAAGATGAGACTGTCTGCTCCTTTAAAGATTGACAGGAACCTGCAGGGGCAGTTCTTCTCTGGCCATACAGTCTTTGTGAGTCAGAAACAGGACTCAGTGACGGTGCGTTTGAGTTTTGGTTTTATACTATTATGAGTGAATTGCAACTGGGTATCTTGGGTGATCATCTCAATCTTCCCCACTTCCACGACACTGTCCATCAGCTATGAAAGTAAGGGAGTAGATGCACTGGGCGGAATGTACTCTCACGGCGTACTCTGAGGCACTGTGGTGGTTATGCGCATCAGTTGGTCCTGCCTCACAGTGGCCTGCTTGGGACAGAGCGAACCACGCCTCAGGCCTGCTCCGTCCTCACCAGAGCTTTCCCGTGTCTTTCCATTGTTGCAGCTATGGGGCAATCCAGCTCAGCAAGGGCCCTCCCCCTTTCCACTGTCCCTCCACTGCATATGAGACAAAGCTGAGCCATCCTTGTTTCTAAGCAGATTTTGGGTTCTTTGGGCAGTCCACGGTACTTTCCATCTTCTTTGCAAGCATCATAATGCACATGCTGTACCTTCTTGGGTCTAACTAGGTCTACAGATGAAATGAACATACATATAACTTATGGAAGACAGTTTTAAAAGTCGTAGAGACTGTTGTGAAACTGTTGGTTGAAGAAGTGGATGTGGCTTGCTATAAAACAATCAGGTCTTACTTCACCTTATCAAGGACCAAGAGTTAAGGATTAAGGGACATGTTCTCTCCTTCCCCACTGTTTCAAAGCATTAAATATTCAGAGCATAAGATTAAAACGGTTATCACATATTTATGGTACCCATTAAAGCAAATACATGAAATACCAATAGAGAGAGGGTGTATGTTACGCTGGACAGTGGTAACCCCTGATCTTCAAGGGTCATTTGCCTTTTCAGTGTGTCACGCCTAACATTTATCAGTATGAGACAACTTGTTGCTGAACTCTGTGTCTATCAGTCACTGAACACTGTGCTTGTTGTCATTTAAATAAGTGCTGAAGCACAGATAAATGTTTACAAGTTGAAAGCCCAGGTGACAGAGTCCCTAAAACACAGCTTAATAAAGAACTAACATTGGAAGTAAAATGTGTACCAGCTAATCACTCCATGGGTCTCCAAAGAACTGTCGTGGATGGGGAGGCACCGAGGAAAGGCGTTCTGAGGCAGCGAGGCTGGCGTGCTGATGCATTTAATATAGACTCCAAGACTTACCTGCCGATTCTGTGACAGGTCGCTGGGGGCCAGTGGTGAGGGCAGCATGCAGGGACCGATCAAGAAAGATTGCTTGGATGGAGGCAATGGGCTTTGTGGTAGAATTGAGAAAATACGGTTAGCCCTCCAAGAAAAATATCCTGATAACGGGCTTACTGGAAAAATACAGGAATTTCATCAAAATAGAAATGAATTCAAAATCACTCATCACAGGAAAGTTGATAGTCATTGTGGGTGATGATAGTTATGACTTGCATCCAGATGGGAAGATCTGCACTGTAATGGCTTGGGCTTCTAAGTAATTGTTTTCATAGTCTTTGTCTAAATGTCCTGAGAAAGATTGGGTTCTGCTTTTATCAGTGCACAAGTTACTTCTTCTGAACAAGAGTAGGTGTTTCGAGAACCACATTAATTCTTTAAAACTAGTAGCTATTTATACCGGTGCATTAACAGCAATAATTCTACATGGTGCTTTAACTACAGGAGTCATAGGTAGGCACTAGAACCAATAACATTCTGGGAGAGGATTTAATACAATGCCAGTCACAAAAAATTATGTGTGTTTTTCACTAAGCAAGTCAGATCTGGTTATCAAGATAATGCTTAATTATTTCTTCACTGCACTGTAAGCACATTTTCAATGTACTCTCCTCTCTGTAAAAGAAATATGAGCCTTTTGCCCACTCCTTACTTCTTTTTTGAAGTTTCCACTTCAACCTTATTCTACTCCCCACCTTTGTGCTTTTTTTGTGTGTGTGGGCCTCACTGCCCTCTGGTGGTTGTGAGAGCCACCTAGTGCCGCTCCTGAGAGCCACCGCTGGATTTGAACCGCCAAACCTGCAGGCCACAGTCCCACACTCAACCACTTAGGCCACTGGGGCTCAGCCCCTTTGTGTTTTAAACATAGGTTGGGGCAAATAAATTTCTTGCTGTGACACAGAAGTACTGTGCAAAAAAAATTCCTTCATAGGTATATAGAGGACCCAATCCTACAAAGAAATGGCCACATCTCCCATCTTTTTCTGCAAAAGATTCTGGTTTCACCCTTTCTGGAATTTACCAGTCAAAGAAAACTTCATACACTCACCTTCTGTCTCTAGTGCTGTGTCTCAGGAGGATAAAGATTTCTTAAAGGAAAACCAGTTTTGTCATGAATTGAATGGTGTTCTTCAAAACTGTGTCAACTTGGCCAGGCCATGATTCTTGGTGGTTTGGCAGTTATGTAATTTGTTGGTTGTGCAAGGATGTCATCATTCTTGAGATGTGATCTGATGTAATCAGATGGCCAGTTGTAAGGGAAATAGAGCAGATGCAACATGCTTAATCAGGTCACAGGCCTGATCAAGGGGAGTTATCCTAGGGCGTGACATTTTTCTCTGATAACATTGAAAAGAAGAAAGAAAGGAACAGAGGAAAGGAAAACTGTAGCAAGTGTACAATACTGCGTGACGAGATTGAACTATGGAATGATATATATATAAACTCCCAATTAATAATAAATATTTTAGGAAAAGGAGAGCTGGGGTTGGAACTTATCTGCTGAACCCAGGGAACCTGTTCTGAGCTCCTCTTAGATTCAGGGGAAGACTGATGCCAAGGCATGCAGATTTACACAGGTGCTAGACTCGACGGTTGCAAGGAGGCAAGGCCCCTGCTCCAGAGAAGCAGAGAAAGTCTTTCTTCGAGCTGGCCCCTGGAAGTCGTGCTTTCAGCTCCCAGGTGAAAGCCATCCTGCTCTAGGGAGCAGTTCACTAGGATTGGGAATAGACTGCAGGGCAGTGAGTTTGGTTTGGGGATAACTAAGGAGACTTACACAATATCCCAGGAGAGGCACGTGCTTTCTAGTTGACACAGTTCTACCTACAAATAGCTTTCAAGAATAACAGCTTTCAAGTCTCTGATTTGCTGTATAATTAAGAGTCTGAAGACTTTTTAATACTCTTTCAAAATGATCACTGAGGATAAAAATTAGTAACAAAAGCATGGCAAGCTAAGCAACTACGTAAAGAATGTCTCATAACCCTGAGCAAATTCTTAACTTTTCATTATATTTAAACAAATATAAACATATACATTCAATTTGTGAAATTAAAAAGAATAGTGAGCCTGATCAGTAAAATATCAAATACTTGACTGCTTGCACATAATCTACAGTGTCTTGTCTTTCTCCAAGGTCAATATTGCATAAGTGTCTTGGTGGTGGTTTTATGGTTAAGCCCCTGATTTCCTAACTCTATGTATCCTTTTACATATTGCAGTTTTCTGCCACAAATGGCCCCCCAAATTTTAATTAACAGCATTTTTATCAGAAATCAGTTGGAATCGGGTAGCTTGCTTTCAGGAAGCAGAATTAAGATCAGAACACAAAATACAACAGAAAATCATGGATAAATTTTCATCTTTTCCAGGAAGAAATCCTTCACAATAGATCCAGGGTTACCCTGTATGCCTTCAACTCCAGAATAGAAAGTTTATGCCATGGTTTGTGATTAATCCCCAATCCTGGATAATGCCAACGTCCTACTCATTAAAGAAACAATATCCACTTGTGCAACTCAAATGGAAAACTGCTGATTTCATTCACGGGTCTGCTCCCAAACACTGTTAGATAAGCTTAAGCATTTCCAGCACGCCTTTCCTGTATGGCTGAGTGGCATCTCCACTTTTGAGGTCCACATGTAAAAGCGTGAGTCACAGGAAGCTTGAGGAAACGCAACACTGCCAAATAAACCAGAAAGGCATTTTATTTTAAACACACTTCAAATGAACATAAATGTTATGGGACACATACTTCTGCAATCTGTATTTTGTGTTTTCTAAAGTGCCTTGCTGGCTACTTGAAGGGGGAAAAATGATGCTATTCATTTTTAAAAACACAGTTGAGCAACTCTTAGACAGAAGCGTTGTGCACATCTTTCCAGGATTTGAAATCAGCAGTAAATATCTTTCCAAACAGTGTTTTACATCATCTGGCAAGTGAAGTAACCACAAACAGCCTATCAGCCTTCTACTAACCCCCCTTCCCCTCCCCCTCAGGTGATGTAAGAGGCTCCTTTTAGAGATACTTACGGTGTACACGTTCAAGAGATTTGGACTTTGAATGTGTTGCATTCTAAACCGAGCGTCACCGGACCATGTAATTTTGCAACCAGAAATGTTTCAGCAAGAGTACTATTTTTGAGAACAGTCTGAGATTATTGGGCTGGCTATTTCAAATGGCACTTTGGCTAAATAGGTTGCAGTTTAAACTCTGTGACTAAGAATGTTGTTACAGCCTGATTTTGTAAAGATCATTTGCCTAGAAATACCGAGTGGATTTTTGAACTCGCCTGTGGTGCCAGCGAGGTCTGGCTCTCCTGCCGACGTTGACCGAGTCGTCTGGTTCAGGACACTACTTCTGGCTAAAAGTTGCTGCGCTGAGCACTTCTTCTCAACGCAAGAGCCGTGGCATGCAAACTTTGTTGGTGCTTCGATTTTTGTTTAAACTTGGATTTATGATTTATATTCTAAGGAGTGTTCATACTGCTGTCTCTGTTTTCAGTGAATATAGTCACAGCTCTTTTCCGTTTCACTGAATCAAAAACTGTGGCTTTGCAAGTAGTTCTCAAGTGAAAATGCATGTATAAACGTTCGGCGAGTCACTGTTGAAATGCCATGCTCATACTCAAGATTAAAATGACTGTCACTTTCTTTTTTTAAGGCATCACTGCCCTGGTGGTGGGAGTAGGAGGCCCAGCCTTTGCTCCTGGGAGCCGGAATCGAACCTCCATGCCAGTGGGCCGCAGTCCCGCGCACAACCACTATGCCACCGGGGCTCAGCCCCATAAAATGACTGTCATTTTCAATGGTTGAAGCATTAAGAAAATTTTATGACAGGGGGTGTTACCAGGTCCAGTGCAGTCGATTTACAATCCCCAGTGACCCCGTGTTACAGAGCAGAGCTGCCCTGGGAGGTTCTGTAGCCTGCAATCTTGAGAGGGACTTTCCCCAAAGGCCTCACAGGTGCCTTTGGCTTGCCAACCTCTCAGTGGGCAGTGGAGTGCTTAACTCCAGGGCATCACCAGGGCGTCTTTTGAGACTACTATGCTTAATATTCCTCAGGCATAAGGGGGTAAGGGGTAACTTGATGACACAACAATAAGCATCAAATTATATACAAGACTAGAAAGAACACATCTGGCTTTTGAGTTCACAAACCATGTTTTTCTTTAAAATAATATTTATACAAATAAGCAATGTTTAATTTCCTTTAGACAAGCTATAGTTTATATAACATATGCTCCTATGATTACTTAGATTATATTACTAAGCACATTCAAAAGTATATTTTTTTAAATAAATGACCGGGCGTCACATCTAATATCCTATTCCCACCAAAAACTACACAGTATAAGACACAATCTTTTTTTTCTTCTTTTTCTGGGGGGTCATCACTGCTCTCTGGTGGGAGTGGGAGGCCCAGCCTTGCTCCTGGAGAGCTGATGCTGGATTTGAACTGCCAACCCAGTGGGCCGCAGTCCTGCATTCAACCACTATGCCGCCGGGTCTCAGCCCAAGACACAATCTTCTGGGTAAAATTTAAGCACCGCACACAGAAATGCAGCTATAGCTGAGCAGAGTTCAGCATTTACTCCAAGGGAAGTTTTGAAAGTGGACGAGACAGCTAACCACTTACACATCGTATGTCTACTGGCTCCAGAAGGTTCTAAGAACCTGTGTCATACTGATCCCCCCCGCCCCCCTCCTAGACTTGGGTAAGGATTTCTCTGACTTACAGGAATCTTCATGACTCTGGATGCCCAGGGTTTCTTGACTATGAAAGTACACATTGACTATTCAGATGGCTTGGGGGGTTGGGTGCACATGTGGATGAATACAATTCATTGAATTCCCCCTGGGCGCCTCAGTGAATGAGATGGCCCATGGACAACCAGTCCAGAATGAATCAAAAGGGGATCCACATGTGTATAAGTGGTTTTCCTATTTCAAAAAAGGTGAAATGTTGACAAAATTTGTACACTTGTGCCCAAAGGCCAATGGCAGACCACTGAAGACACGGGAAAGTTATCTGGGTTATCTTGGAGCTCGGTTAGTGAATTTTTAACAGTAGACTTGGGAGTGGGAAGGGACATAGCAAAATTTGTGCCATGGGTTCTGACTGACCAGGAAAAAGAGCAGAGAGGAAATATGCCATTGTTTGAAAGAACAGTTTCAGAGCAACCCAGGCTTTTCCCCCAATGTCACTATTGGTGATGAGACATGCTCCTATTCTTATGACCCCAAAAGCAAACATCAGTATCAAGCCAGTGGAAGATGGCGCTGTCACCTCACCCCCCAAAAAGGTCAACAAGTGAACTCAAAGATCAAGATGATTCTGATTTGATTTTTTGATGAAGGGGATAATGCCTGATTTGGAGTTCATCAGGTCAGACTGGTAATTGAGCTTTTTTAAAAGAGGTTCTGAAAAGATTGCATGACAGTGTGTGACAAAAAAGTCCTGATTTGTGGCAAACAGGGGACTGGTTTTGTTGCCGAGACAATGCACCTGCTCATGCAGCCATCTCAGAGCCCCCGTTTTTGGTCAAAAATAGCATGCCTCTCTTGCCTCATGCAACTGCCTCTTCCGGCCTCACTCTGTACGGCTTCTTTTTGCTCCCCTCACTGAAGAGGGACATGAAAGGATGGCAATTTTATGACACAGAGGAGGTGAAGAACAGAATGAGGGAGGTGCTGCCAGCCGTCTAGATGTGTATGAAAAATGTCGAAGAATCGAATTGCTGATTTGACAAATTTATTAAGTGCAAGGGAAAGTACTTTGAGGGTGAAAGTTGTTTTTTAAATTTTTAAAAATTAAATACATATAGCTTTTGGGGGGGCGGGGTTTCTATTTTTCAGTGGAGGGTACTCCCTCATAATGCCAGCTTCATCAGTTCATGTTTTCATGAAGAAGTTTGACTCTTCTGGCAGGTAAGCTGAGGTTACCTTTGCCTCAGTATGGTGTCTGGCTGCTAGGGACTTGGAGCACTTCCTGTCTATTCATTATGTACAAATGTGCTGCGTCACTAAACTGAAAGAGCCTATTTTTTAGCATGGCCATCATAAGTGATGTGAAGCCAGTACTTAAGACCTTATTGAAAATAGCAATGGGTGTGTTTTCATTGATAACTACGGATGGATCCTTGATCTCAATGATCACCTTCTCCTCCTGTGTTAATATTTTCCCACAGAGGAGAAGGCAAACCCCCTGGAAGAGTCACCATTGGGCAGAAAGTCATGGTGACCCGAGGGCAACCAGCTGCACAGGTCATCAGAAAGATGAAGGCGATGGAAGAAAAGCACTACCTGCACAATTGTGTGAGATTACACGGTATGTGCAATCTTATTTGGACCTAACCGCCAAACTTTAATCCATCAAAGACTTTTTTCATATACAAAGATTATTTTTATTATGACCCATGGAGCAAACTACTCATTATAGTCTTTTCTTGGATGCATATCTACCCGTTGACATTAAGAGAGTCCTGATTTTCACATGTGGCATGCCTAATTCAATTATACAGATGGCCACATATATTCGATTTTGAGTTGTCATTCAGAAAACATTTCTACTGATATCATATGGACAATTTGTTTTACAATTTTAATAAGCAATGAAGTGGGTGGTAGGCATATTAAAGAGTTGAAATTATAAAGAGAAAGTACTATTTTAAAGAATTAGCTATAAAAGCACATGCCAAATTAAAGGGCGTTTTATGTGCATTTTACAGCAACTTTTCCCAGTATATGAATAGTTTGAATATTTGTACAGACATTAAGAAATAAGCCCTCTTGAGAATAAATGTCACATACACACACACACGATGCTATTATTTTAAAGATGTGTCAAGTGCTCCATGGCCATGGTTGGACTGGGACTAGTGGATTCATCACAGTTTCCAATTATATTTATTCCTAACTCAGGCATTTATAGAAATCTTACAAATAACTATCCCTCAGGAAGATACAGCAGTACAACAAATGTACAGCAATCTCTGGGCTATGAATGTCTAATGGAAAACTCCTGCTTACCTTTTAACCTTTGTACATCTGACCTTCCTTTGAAATGACTGCAGCACCCATTCTCAACAAATTCTTCAACTCCATCTTTGCTTGCTGTGTGCACCATTTTTAAATCCTTGAGTAGGCTGCACATCTTTTGTCTAACTAAAGCTAAATAAGAGCTAATTGTGTGCACTTGTTTGAACTCACCGACACATTCCACAATACAGTTAAGTAGGGGTGTAACCCAGGGGCTGCCTGTAGTAAGAAAACATCGTGAATTCTTACAATCACTGTCAGATCAACTGAACGATTAAGTAAACGGGTGGCTCTCACAAACTTTTTTTTTTTCACTTTTGAAACAATGCCATCTCCTTTACTTTAACATGTAAGTTTTCATGATGTTAATTCAAGGTAAACAAACCATTTTGAAATTAAGATCAGAGAAGGGTGAACTAAATTTTTGCGGCTATTTTGAATATTTACGTTCCAATGATGTAAACTGGGTCGATTATTTAATGTCTAACAAGTAGTTCGGTCATGGTGATACAGCAGTTACACATTGGGCTAACAGCAACGTGAAACCCTGAACTGCTCTGCTGGAGAAAGCTGGGGCTTCTGTTCCCCTAGAGTCACTGGAAACTCACAAGAGAGTCTTGGAAACGCATGTTCTCTGCGTCCGTTAAGGTCACTATGAGTCAGTGCTGACGCCGTGCCAGTGAGTTGGTTTTTGGTTGGTGCGATTTTAGCAGGATACGATGGAAATTTGGCCAGTGCTAAACTGTGTTCTGGGAACATTGTGAGGAATCTCCTTTTAACTCTCTTGGCAGTGTACAAGGTCATGTGGTACACAAAGAGGGAAATCAGAATCAAGTTTTAATGTTAACTGGGATAAATCTTTATGTACTTTTTCTAGGAAAATTAATATTTACCTTTGTCATGTTACTGATGACTCTCATTTTTAAAGTGAGGTAAATATTTCCAGAAACAGTTCAATGACTGGGGTGAAGAGTCAGTAAATATGCAGTAGAGAAGGGACCAAGTCTCAGAGAGGAAAACACATACTCCTTCCTGAAAAGTTTCCTGATCTGTATAGGATATGCTACTTCATTTGAACAGATGGAGGTGGCAAAAAAAATCACATCTAAATTACTGAACAGAAATTATTTTCCCCATTACCAGAAAAACTAATTATATGAACAAGGGAAAAATAACAGGGAAAATTCTCTTTAGGAGAGTTATTCGACTTAAGATTTCTCTTTAGAATATAGTTTAGAAATGTAATTAAGGAAATCTTAGGTGCTTTTCCTTTGCAGGCTCGTCTTTATTAATCCAAATTACTATTCATAGGTAAAGTCATTGGTTCTGGTGAAATACATTACGAATGCTAATTCTATTTCATTTTTGTTTTTGTTTTTGGGCATCACTGCCTTCTGGTGGTGCGAGTAGGAGGCCCAGTATTTGCTTCTGTGGAGTTGCTGCTGGAATTGAACCTCCATTCCAGTGGGCCGCAGTCCCACGCATAAGCACTATGCGACCTGGGCTCAGCCCACCAATTCTATTTCTTGTAAGCAAATGCTCACATCAAAAGTTGTCTGGCTGCCGATTCCTGGAAGGATGTATAAAGTGACCAAGGATTTAATGGTCTCATCTTTCCGTGCAGATACTTTCTAGGAAGGCATCATGTGGACAAGCTGACACCAACAGCTTGCGTTGGCATAGTACGTTCCCTGTGCGTACTCCTTTCTTTCCACTCTAAGCCCCCACTTTCAGCTATTTTCCCATTGAAGGAAACAACTGTTAACTACTGTATATACTTGAGGATAAGTTGACCCAAACATATCAGTTGAGGCACCTCATGTTACCACAAAGAACACATTAAAAATGTGCTGGAAAAACTCGGCTTATATGAACCATTAGATTCGCAGTCAATACTGTAAAACAAAACAAAACTCAGCTTATACTTGAGTATATAGGTAGTTACTTGTTGTACTGTAAAACAATGTAAACTGTGTGTGGTGGGGTGTTTGTGAGCAAAAACTGTACCTCACACCGTGTGTGTGGCTAGCACGCACAGTGGAAGATCAACTCAGTCAGTGCTCTTTGACTTTTCCAGTACTTTTCAAGGTATGGTTCTCAGACCCAGATAGTTGTTTATACCTGCTTAAAACTAGGTACTACTGTTTTAAGCAAGACAGGGACTTCTTTTCCTTGTGACAAGTAGAAATATTCTCCACCTGGAAGGTAATCATATAGGGGGGAAAAGGGGGGGAGGGGAAATCTACTTTTAGGATTTGGCAAATATACGGCAACTTGTATTCTCTTATTGGACTTCTCTGTGCACGCTACACATTCACGGGCTACTTGTAAATGTATGGAGTAGACACAGAAGTTCAGTAAGAGACAGATGACACATACATTATAAAAGAAGGGAAAACTGCTGCCAAAATATTATAATGCATTCCAAAGTCAAGTAAATAAGACTGTGGTGCTGCTTTTGATTAGGAGTGGTAATCAGATGAAAATTGTAATTATTTCCCCCAGGAAATTACTAATACTATACACTACCTATTTCTTAGGCGACTCTCTTAAAGGCTGACAAAGTAACACCATGGTGATTCTTATAGGCCCCCAGAGGGTCCCTATGTGCACATAGCAATTGGATGGATGCATGCTTATGAAGACATAGGAACCCCCCGGGGGGCTTGTTGAATTGTGGATCCTGGGTCATTCTATCTGGGTGGAGACACACACTCTCAGCTGAGGTCAGCTGCAAGCAAACTGGTTTGAAGGCCTGGGCTGGGAGAGAGAGGCCTGGGGAAAGGCCTAGAAGAAGTGTGTCAAGACTTGACAGCTGCAGACCTACGGAGAGCTGCACTCCCAGGAGGAGCTGATGAAGAAAGAGTGTGGACAGGTGAGGGGCTCCCTGGGCTGTACTTGAGGGGATTCATGCCCACGTGCGGGTTGTTAAAACTACAGACGTAGCATTAACTGAGGAACTTGATGAAAAGCAAGAATTGATAGCTTAGATAGGCAGACAAATAGAAATGGGAGCCATTTCCTCACTTTTAACCTCAGGGGGAAGGAAGGGTAGCTACCACCCACAGCTCGGTGAGAAGCTGTCTGTTCTTCAGGCAGTAAAGAAATCTTCAACCCAGATACAGAGTCCAGTACTGGATTGGATTCTTCAGATGAGTGCTTAGATTTCCTTTATCTATCAGATGGTGCTACCAGGTCAGTGGCACCCTATAGCCTTTGTCCTCGGGGGCAGTACTGCCATGAGAAAGCTGGTGGCGAATCACACACACTTTAGGAAAACATGGAAATGTATTTTCCACTGTAGTTAAGCATAATGAGAATGAAATGTTTTAACCTATTACATATGTTCAAACTCTGCATTTTATTTTCAGATTATTTTCCACGTAGACAAGAATTATGCTATGAAGGGAAATGTGTCAAAGTAACCCCTAAGGCCATCTGGCCTGGATCAGACTATCACCAATGTCTGGGTATTGAATAAAACAAAGCCACCCAAGAGAAAAGCTTAAAGGGTTGTACTACCAGACACATGTTTCAATGATCCAAACAGAAAATCAATAGGCTGATACACTACTTTCCATTCAGTACAGGAGAGAACTGGATATTATATATCTTTATGGCTGGTTTTTCTCCAATTCAATCTTCACCTGAAGGCTAATTTTCCAACTCCTTCAAGGAATATTTCAGCTGTAAGTTCCAGGTGACAAAAAAGAGTTATTTAGGGCTTGATTGTTGTAACTTAAAAAAAATCCCACAACACTGCATTTTCCTTTTGACTGGAAATAATGGGGGGTCCAGGGTACCCTTTATGGTCCAGAGCGACTTCTAAATGAGGGCTAGAGCTACCTCTTGATTGTGTGTGTGTTAAGAAACCAGACCTTATAAGGCAGATAAAAGACATTCCTGATCAGTAACCAATGGGAAGAGAAAGCACAAAATGGAGAAACTTGTGTGTCTGATGCACCAGCATTGCAGGGTTAGGCTTAGCGACCAAAGATCTGCTCGTTGTTGCCCAGCTGTCCTCAACAGTGACAATAAAATAGTCTTGCTATATTTAGACACCTGTACAAAGATCCTGTCTTCAGGTTACCTCAGTTAGAGTCAAAGATCTGCTAGTTTGAATTTTTCATCTGCAGATGGAAGCAGTCCGAGGTTCCTGTGCACCACGTGATTAATGGCAACTCATTTTATTAGCGTTTAAATCTGTAACCTGAATTTAATTCAGCTGGTCTCCTCATTCACCCCCACCTTCAACAGTGAGGTCTAGCACCTCTTCCAAACCCAGGGGAAACCTGGATTTTCATAAGGAGTAAATCATATTGTCATGGGTAATCAAGTCCTTAGGCACCAGGCATGAGCAAAGCTAATGTCACTGTGGAGACCACAAACCTCCTGGAGGCAAGCGACTGGCATCCTCTTACCTGAGCTTGACCTGGATTTCTCTCTGCCTCCGAGGTTTGGACCTGGAGTCATTGACATTTTTCAGTGGGTATTTGTGTCACCATTTTAACAGAAGGTGTCACCACATTATCTTGCATAAAATCAAACTCTCTTCACTTTCTATTAGGAGTTAGGTGTTTGTACATATAATGAAACACACACACACATACACGTCTGGGAAGTACCATAAGGGCTTCCATCAACGAGGGGGAAAACCTCTTGAAAGAATGTTTACTTACTCTTTACTGAGCAGTCAGTTACACAATGTGAATTTGACCCGCTACCCATGGGAGTCAGTGGGCAGACTGAGCAGTTACTAAGGTGATGTGCCTAGACTCAAACCCAGATCTAATAGGTGTGGACGGTGCTGACTGCCAGTACAGAGGTGTGCACAGAATGCCCTCTCCCCAGTCAGCTCAGCCAGGGAGCGAGCTACCTGGGCAGGAGAGCATTATGCTGCAGCCCCCGGCTATGTGACCAATCCCCTTTCCCTGGGTGCTGCACGTCTCAGGTATTGTCACTTTAAAAAGTCTCGGTAGAAATGTTCACAAGAAGTCTGAATACAAAAGCAGAGACTGTTCATTGCACCTAAGTGTGGTATTAAAATTTTAACTCCAGTCTTTCTGGTAAGAAGGGACAAGTGCGAGCCGATGGCTGACTTGTATCACTGCTGGGTTTCACTGTGCTAACGGGAAAATGTGCTTCTGAAAACATGACAACCCCTGTTGCTTTATTGCTGCGGTCAAAGGCATTGGAGTTATTATTGACTTGCTTTATCGCCTAAGATAAGCATATCTGAAACCCTACTTACAGCAGTTCCTGCAGGAATGTGCAGTGCTGGGCTCCGAGCAAGCTTCAGACAACTGTCAGGGTCTGTCCTACGTGAAAAGGGCCTGGTCCTTGTCACCGATGGTCACGGAGAAACGCGTTGACTTGAGGGAAGGCGAGGACACGCTGTCGTCTATGTTCACAGACAGTACGCTTTGTGATTCATAGGATAACTTGCATCGGACGCAATTTAATGAAAGCTCTCAAATAAGCAATTTTATTCCTATCCATGATTGCAGACATTTACAAAACCATAACATCTGAGTTCACCTTAAAAAATAACTTATATAAAGCAGTGATATACACAGCACAAAATAGTTCAGGGAGGGGCAGGAGCAACTTTTAATAATTAAAATGTAAACGTGAAAAAAAGGATGGAATAAAAGGCCCTACTTACTTCTACATAATATGTCATGTGATATTTTACAATGTCCGGTGGGCCAATGCATGTATGTGCATATGTCCGTCTAACACACACACATACGATGCAGTCTCTTTCCCACACATATACATACACAGATGGTTCTCTGCAGTTCGGTTTGGGGCAAGGCTAAGATGCCGTTCCGGACAGTTGGTTGAATCACGTTTGGACCCGCTTTCTTCACAAAAGAGGGGAGAGAGCAGGAAATCAAAAGGTTGGTTTGGTGTGACTGAGACTCCTTGGTTGAACTGTACACTGTGATGAATAATTTTCTTCCGTAGTAGTTCTGTGAGGGGCTGACTCACTGTGGTTTTCATGAGGAGACTTGGTAATGGATCACACACTCATTGTCATGCTAGGGGAGTACTGAAAGAAAAGAAGAATCCATATTTTAACAACAATTCCTTTACAGACCACGGAGGGTCGTCTTGGTGTAGTAACCAGTGGTACTGACTGCGAGTTTGCATATCTTAGCGACTTTCATGGGCAAGCTTTCAACCTCATACAACAGAAAAATTGGAAACTATACAATGAATTAATTGATGGAGGGCACACTCAGCTCTGGAATTCTCAGTGTTTCCTCTGGAAAGCAATGAGCCCACCCTCCCCCACTGCCCTGCTTGTTGTGTACAGTGGCTGGTGTTGGCCCCCACCCCTCAGCCTACTCTGCTGTGCTTCCTGGGCGCTGGGAGCAACTGGGGATGAATCATAACAAATTACATACCTCTGAGTACAGTGTCTGCTATCTACTCGTTGGGGTAAGCACCAGAGGTAACCAACTAAACTCTCACTATTTCAGCTGCCTCACTTGTAAAATGGGTTTAATAACAGAATCTATCTTAAAGGGGCTTTTGAAGGATTAAAAGTAAAATCCTTAAGACCATGTATTTATTGACTATACTGACAGTAAGTAATAAATCCTAGATTAATCGTATGGGAAAATCAAATGAAACAAAAAGACAATTCTTGGCTGAGCCCCAGGGGTGTAGTGGTTGTGCGCGGGACTGCGGCCCACTGGGATGGAGGTTCGATTCCGGCTCCCAGGAGCAAAGGCTGGGCCTCCTACTCCCACCACCTGAGGGCAGTGATGCCTTTAAAAAAAAAAAAAAAAGACAATTCTCAGCAAGTCCCGAGCATTTAAAATACAATACGTAACAGTCTGATTTATACTTTAATGCAAGATGAGTACGCTTAATCTCCAGCTTCAAACTGCTCTCATTTCTGGGTGGGAATGCAGGCATTTGTTTTACAAGGTTACTTGGTAGTGTGTCCGGAGGCTGGTAGTTGGTGAAAAGTGAAATGTTCACATCTTTGTAAAAAGTTGTCTCCAGTAAGGATTGAGAGCAAGGCAGACAGCAATGACTTTTTATACCTCTTCCAAATCCACCTTTATATTTTCAGGGACTAGACTATGAAAGAGAACTCCCAGAGCAGTAGTTCTCAACGTGTGGGTCCTGACCCCTTTGGGGGTTGAATGACCCTTTCACAGGGGTCGCCGATTCATAGCAGCTGCAGCAAGATTACAGTTATGAAGTAGCAACGAAAATCATTCTATGATTGGGGGGTCACCACCACATGAGAAACTGTAGCAAAAGGTCGCAGCATTAGGAAGGTTGAGAACCACCGTCCTAGAGCATGTTGCCCCAAAGAATGTTCTTCACTGATGGACATATTCTTTACCCGGGCGCCCAAGGCAGAAGCCAGCCCCCGCCATGGGACCTTTGTGATGTCCCTAGTGGTGCTGAGGGGTTGGATGTCTAATCTGACGTAACGGTCACTGATTCAAGTTGAAATACCCACCTGTGGCTACTGGCTCCTACTGTGGCGTGTAGTTCTAACGATCTGAGTCTCACCAAATGACAAGGCCTTCTAAATTAAAATCTAAAGGCAGACCCCTAACTATTTCAAGTGTCTTTATTCAAAACATCTATTAGTTAGGACCAAGGCAAAAGGGGGATTCTCCTGAAAATACTCATAATGATTTCAGCTCATTAAAAGAGTAATCAAGTTAAAGACTGCAGGCTGTAACCCGGAACAGCGACAATCCTGGGCAAAGACACCAGCAAATTCTGTCGAAAGGCAGCAGCCAATTAAGCGAATGCAGCGACTCGCCGAAGAACGGAGGTCACCCGCTAGAACCAGCAAAGAGCTAGGCGGAGGCACGTACTGAGGCCCGGAATGGATGATGTTTGAATAGTGAGGAAGCAGGATTCCTCAGGGAAGAACCCAGGATGACAGTGACTCACATCTGAGCCAGGACTTCCTCTCAATACAGAGAAGTCGAGTTCGATCACAGTGACAAGGATAATACATTGGGAGACTGCCAGGAACGGGAAAAGCGCAGATCGACAGGAAAATCTCTCCTCCATTTGCCCTACGTACTGCGAGCAAAAAGCTATTAAAATTGAAACAAAGAGCCTAAACAATCATCCATAAGAACTGATGAAATAGAATCTACTCCCAGCGCAGTCTGAGGAGAAGAATATGCCCCTTGGGGACTTAGGAGGATGTCCAGCCCCTATACTGTGAGAATAAATTTCTGGTAAAGCCGTCCATGTGTGGCAATTCCAGTATTCTCTGCTTTCGGTCAAGATGCAGCTGCTGTTGGCAATAAGGAGCAAGCGCAGAGGAAGGGTGGCAGCTGAGCCACGATGGTGGAGCGAGAGCGCTGAGCACCTCTGGGCCGGGGGCCTCCTGGCTGAAAGAGGTGTCTCTGGGTCCACGTTGCTTTGTAACACACGCCTGAACAGAAGCCAGAGAGACAAGGAGCACGGGCTGTGCAGCTTCAGGCTCAAATGTTTGGGGCCTCCCTTCACGATAACAAAGCTCCTCGGTTTCAAAGGGTTGGCTCTTCACAGTTCTCAAGTGTGGTGCTGCTGTTGGTTCCTAGGAGCAGGGAGGGGGTGGGGCTGGATCTGTGATTCAAAGCTGAGGGAGCAGGGCTGCCATGCACAGGGGTAGAAGAATAGGGCCTGCCAGGGCTGACAAGGTGTGGTTACTGCTAAGAGAGATTGGAAAAACATGGCTGCCCAAAGCCCAGGGAGCAGAGTTGTCATTCCAGTGAGTCTGGAATGTGGCGTTTGGGCCCAGGGGTTTGGGAAAAATCCAGAGTGGTAAACACCTAGAGTCTGGAGGGGAAGTTCATAGCCGGGATAGCTTTGCTGGATTTTACACTTGCGTGGCCCCATCTTCCATGTGAGCCTGTTCTACCACATTTTAGCACAGGTAACTCATAGTCTAGATTTCATAGGTTCACAGATGAAGAGGAGTTTTGCTTCTTGAGATCTGGGTCTTGGAGTTCATTTAGGCCTTTCAGAATAATGATGGAGTACCTGTATCTTACATGTTACAAGGACATTACAGTTTGTGGTTCAAAGGTGAAATGCTACGGATTGAGCTGTAACCTCCCCAAAATAAGTGGATGCTTTGCTGGACCATGATTCTCAGAGTAGCTGGTTAGGGTTTAGTGTCAACTTGGCTGGTCAGAATCCTTAGTCGTTTGTCAGTCAGGCCTCCCGCATAATGTGACCTAACATATTGGAAACAACTCCAGGATGGACACTGCCCCATGCAGCAAGCAGCTGTGGGGCGCCGGGGGTGGAGTACAGCTCAGGTCATGGCGCTGCTGCCTTCCTCAGGTGTGGCTCCCTCCCATTAACAAACAGGTGCTGATAGCATCATGCATTTGCTTCCTCAGAGAGCCCAGTATATGACACGCAGTAGCATATAATGTCCCTTCCCTTTGTGATCCCGCTCTAATTACCCTCTGTGCTATCATTTTAGCTGTTAATGAGGCCAATTTAAAGACAGTTGTGTTAATGAGGCGGGATACCATCAAGAGGCTTACCAAGTCATATCTGCAGTCGACTTTGTTGACGGGGTTATCAAAGAGATTAAACAAGTGAAGTGATATGGTGAGACCTAAGTACTACCAGAAAAGAAGAGCCATCCTTTGCACCCAGGGCTCCTGAACTGAGCATCTCATAGACCCAGGGGAGTTAGGATGCCAACGAGTGAACATCAGGCCTGCAGACGTTGGCAGGAGACGACAAAGGACCTTTCCTCAGAGCTATCAGAAAGAGAAAGCCTCCCTGTCGAGTTGGCATCCTCACTTGGACTTCTATAGCTCTGGAAACTGTGAGATAATGGAAATGTGGTGTTTCTGTTACAGCACCACTATGTTAGCTGAAACATTTCAGTATAAGAAGCAATGTAAAGTCTTACATTGTAAATAATGACATCACACCTCAATTAACAATGAGTCAGAGAAGAATTACATTTTGGCATGTACTTTTATGGGGGAAAAACAACAAGACAATACTGAATTTCTTTTAAAGTAGAATAAAGCCAAGAAAGATGACAAATCAGCACAAAAGGAAATCATGTCTTCTTTAACTACCCCTGGAGCTTCCAGGCACAGTGAGTTACCCCGTCAGTGCCGTCCAATGGAACTTACTCTAACAGTGGAGGTGACCTACTCCGTGCTTTTCCTATGCGGCCACCGTGCTCTTGAAATGTATCAAAAGGAAGGTGGAAACTGGAAAAATTGGCGGTATTTTCATTAGTTAGAATTTAAATAGCACTGCTACATCATCCATCACTATTGCAAAACCAAGATTTTATTAGGCATACTGTACCAAATTTAAACTAGTAAAAGATACCTGCGCATTTCAGAGATATTTCAAAGGAAATGCTTCAAAATTTTTTGTGGGCATGGTATAATCAACTCTAGAGACCATCTCATTTAACATACATCCTGAGTAGTGAGGATTTTTTCAGTTTTCGAGTTCTTTTGATTACTTGATGAACTTGATTATTCTAGTTCATCCATATATCATATAAAATTGGGAAATATGCTTTAAATATAGCCTACATTCAACTGTATCTTATGATGTACAAAAATGTCTATGTAAACACATAGACATATATTCTGCTACAATGCATTTTTGATGGTTGAAACCACCTTGTCAGGAAATAGATCAACGTGCATATACTTATAGGGTTAGTATTAGGACAGCAGATGGGCATTGGCCCTCCACTCAAGTACTTCATCAATACAAGAACACTTTGTTCTATATCATGGAATTGGTATTCCATGATGCTCACCTTCCCGAGACAATCACTGAAAACAAATGTGTGCATAAGCAAAGGTGGTGAAGAAAGAGGATGTTGCCTGGCTATCAAAAGATATAGTGTCTGGGGTGTTAAAGGCTTGAGAGCAAACAAGTGGTCATCTAGCTCAGAAGCAACAAAGCCCACATGGAAGAGGCACACCTGCCTGTGTGACCACGACATGTCGAAGGGATCCGGTGTCAGGCATCAAAGAACTAAAAATTGTATCATTATAAATGAGGGGGAATACTGAGTGGAGACTCAAAGCCCATTAATTGGTGAAGAGACATCCCCTTACAGAGGGGTTGCAGGGCAGAGGTGAGCCAGTCATGGTACAGTGTGGCAACAATGAGGTATGCAACTTTCTGCTAGTTCTCACATGCTTCCTCCCACCCACTATCATGATCCCAATTCTATCTTACAAATCCAGCGAGACCAGGGGATGTACACTGGAGCTGGAAACATGGGGAATTCAGGATAAATGATCCCTTCAGGACCAGTGGTGGGTAGTGATACTGGGAGGTTGGAGGGAGGGTGGAAACCAATTGCGGGAATCTATATATGACTTTTCTGGAGTACAGACAGTGAGGAAGTGGGTGAAGGGACACATCGGACAGAGCACGATGTGAAAAAGCAATAACAATGTGTAAATTATTAATAGTTCATGGGAGAGGGGAATTGTGGAGGGGGGGAACATGGGGAGCTGGTACTGGAGGCCTAAGTGGAGGGAGGATGTTTCGGTGGGTGATGATGGCAACAGGTATGCAAATGTGGTATGCATACAATTGACGTATGTGTTGATCGTGATGGGAGTTTTAAGAGCCCCCAATAAAATGATTTATTAAAAAAAATCAAACAGCACTCTGGGTGTATTTGGTATAGTAAAACAGAACCTCTAGCATGTCTGTCTATACAAGCAATAATTTGCATTCCTAAGGCTGTATATTTTTCATCTGTAACTGCCTTACTAGAAACTGCTTCAAAACTCAAGGAAATCACGAGATTTCTACGAAAACTCACAGAATGCACAAGCAAAAAGAAATTTTCACTATGGATCACTGTTCTTCAAAGGAACAGAGAAGTGGCTCATCAGAGTTTTCCAGAAGTAAAGGAAGAATAGGTGTTAAATGGAGTATCAGGTTGAGAGACATAAAATATTCATGGTGTACTGTCCAGAGCCCACATTGCAATGTTGCTATTGTACTCTTGCATCAATATGCAATAACAGGGTATAATGTTTGTGCCAAAATGCTGTGGTATCAGACTGCCCTTCTTCAAAACTATTCTGAGACTGATTTTGCTCAGATAATAAAATTGCTTTTGCAAAGCTACCCACAGTTGTACTGTTTGGGTCAGAAAAAAAAAAACCCAAGCAGAAAATACATTATTTCAAGTGTATATGCCCTTATTTTACTTCAGGTAAAATAAGTGGGGTACCCTGGGGTACCTCAGGGTCAGTGGGCTAAACCCATTGGTTGCTCCACAAGAGAAAGATGAGTCTGTCTGTTTTCTTACAGTTTTAGTCTCAGAAAAACCACAGAGTGCTAGGAGTGGGAACTGACTCAGTGTCAGTGGTGGGTTTCCCCCTAAATATACTCCAGTTCATTTTATCATAAATGTCCATTAAATCTGAATTATGTGTATAAATATCTCTTTATATTCTAAAAGAAAACTTCAAATCTCACCATGTTTCTATTTTTTAAATATCTATACAACATTTTTTTAAATGAGAAAGAAATAGAGAACAGGGCAGCTACTCCAGGGTAAACTGAAGTGAAATAGTATCTATGTGACTATGTAAAACAATTTTGGTTTCTGTGACTTCTTTACAATAGCAGAAATTAACAAAGGGCATGCCAACCCTTGTCTCACATATGTAATATAAGAATAATTACTCCAAGTAGTAAATCAGCTCGACATTTCCAAAAAGTAAGCTCCCCTGTAATTAAAGGAAAGCAGAACAAGTCTAAAATTCAAGGACAATAGATGATTTACTATCTTTTTAGAAATTCCTATTTGATACAATGCTTTAATGTCATATTTTCTCAACTGATGTATTGCTTAAGGAGCATATTGTTAAATTAACACAAGACTGCTTTCTTCACTTTAGAAGCATGAAAAACCGTTTCTGAACTAAGGCTTTTGGCAACCGGTACTTTGAAAAACAAACATTTTCTCAAGTTTGAACACTAGGGGGCATTTTTGTTTCTTGAAATAAAAGGCCTTGGTTAAGATCCAGAAAAGGAAGAAAGAAAGAAAGGCTGGATCATGCCATCTTCTCTGGTTCAGTTTGCTTGGGAAGGCACGCTGGTATTGCAAGGTTTCACACTCTGCATGGCTTCATTTTTCCATTCATCCAGTGCGGTACACCTCGAGAGGTGCCTAGAATAGTGCCTGACATACAATGAGTACTCCTTCTGTGGTGGTTTAACTTCAAGATAAGACTGACTGAATCCTTACAAGCAGGCTGCTCAAAGAATCTCCCTCTTAGAGACATTTGCATTTAAAAACACCACGATTTGCATGTTCATTTATTGGAAAATGTTTTCCTTTAGAATTCATTAAATCGTTCTGTTTTCCTTGATTATAGGGAAGCCGACTTATTGGATATACATGGCCCATGTAAGTCCTGAATGACTACTTGTAATCGCTGAATATTTTTGTCTTCATTTTTCATTGCTCTCATTTAAAAAGACCTATATAAAACGTGTGGCGGTGTGGCTGAGAAAGCACCAGATAACAATGACATCATTCATAACACTGCAGCCGCCTCACCAGAGACAAAAGAACCCACCAGCCAGGCCAGGCCTGCAATACCCTCCCCGGCAGTGGTGCGATTTCTCACTCCACCATCTGAGTCTCTTTCCTTTCCTGACTTTTCTGGTGGGGATGGAAGAGAAGAGGCTTCTACTGCTGTTGATTCTGCCCAGTGGCTGGGAGTCCAGGAGGAGGGCAGTCCTGCTCAGGCTACCCTTTCCTGTGCACACATTTACACAAGGATCCGCGAAGGGCACAAGGGTGAGGCTGATGCTTGTTCTGTACAAAGGAGCTCTTTAAGTCTCAGGGGAGCTGAGACGGGAGCCCTGTGGCACAGTGGTTGAAGTGCTCCTCTGTGGACTGACAGGTTGGCAGTTTGAGCAGACCAGCTGCTCCAGGGGGTCAGATGTGGCAGCCTGCTTCTATACAGACTACATCCAGCCTTGGAAACACAAGGGGGCAGTTCTACTCTGTCCTGTTGGGTCCCTAATAGGCAGTTGGGCTTGATATAACAGATAAAAAGAAATTTGTGAGAGCTAGAACCCCAAAGACCCTGGTTTGTTTTTGCTTTACTTTTGAGGTTTTTGAAGTTTTCTGCCATTGTCAGAGTGCATGTAGCCGATGCATTTTTCTATCCTCTCTACTAGTGGGGAATGTCTGAGATTTTCTTTTCTGACAGGCTGCTTCCAGACACAAGTTCTAGCTTTTGCAGGTTGTCCTGCAACTTGTTCCCCAAGAACAACTTTGTGGGGAAGCTGTGAGGTGGCACTGCTTAGCAAGGCAGCAGTCACCATTGAGAAGTCTGGCAAGGAAGGGGTGGGGAGTGGTTCCTCTTGCTCCTGCCCATCAAGTCAAAGTCAGGCTGAAGCTCTTAAAAAGTTTTTTTCCCCACTCCAGCTATGAATGCATCTTTTCCCTGGTACTTTTAAAGCACCTGGGGTATACCTACTCAAGTCCATATGACTCTGACTTACACTGTAGTTCCTGTGAGCACCTGTTTTTCTCATCAGATGGCATTCTTTGAGGGAAGGTGTATGTTATATTTATCTCAAAATATCTTGTTCTCAGCTCAGCTCTTTGCAAATAGCAGGAGCAATAAATGTTAAGCTGAAGTAATTGTCCTAGTCCACACTGAATCATACCATTTTATTGTTAGAAGAATTAGCAGAAACGGAAATAATTGTCTCTAATTGGATCAAATGAACATGAGAAAATGAACTACAGTCCTGCAGCAGATCAGCAAAAAAACCAGGATCCAAAGAATAATTTCCATAATTCCAAGCATTATGACTTAAACAGTACAGTTTTTTGTATTGTTCCTCTTTGCTTATCATTGATAGGACCATCTTTTACATTTTATATGACGTTTTCTGAATGCCTTCTTTGTACTCATCAGATACATCCTACAAATAACATAAACTAAAGATAAGCACAATTTTCTTTCTAGTTTTAAACACGCTAAACTCTAACAACAAAGTCTGTCTGATCTCCCGCAGTCCCAGTGGCGCAGTGGTTAAAGTGCACGCCCGAGAACTGACTGGTTGGCAGTTTGCGCCCACCAGCTGCTTTGTGGGGGTGAGATGTGTGCCTGATTCCAGAAAGACTACAGACTTGGAATCACTGGGACAGGTAGTTCTCCTCCATCCCAGATGGTCACTAGATGGCAGTGAGGATGGACACCAAGAAGTAAAAGAACCAGCTGAAACCTCCTCTGGGTTCCATTTTGGGAAGCAGCCACTCCTTGGTAAGAGTAGATAGACTGTGGATGGTGGCTTCCAACTTGAGCAGCATAATTCTAGTGAAGGGGAGTTAGGGAGCCATTGGCGCTTCTGATTCTGATGGGTGAGTCATCTGTTGTCTTTGCTGTCATTTGCTCCCTATGGTGGATTCTGGCTCATGATGCCCCTGTGTGTGACAGACTCCAACTGCTTCATTGGGCTTTCTTGGAGGTCAGCTTCACGGAAGCAGACTGCAGGCCTACCTCCTGCTGGACTACTGAAGGGGTTCAAACAGCCAGCCTTTAGCAAACAGCAGCCTGGCGCAAATTATCTGTACTGCTTTGTCGAGACCATGTTTTCCTGATGAGGATACAGGTAGAGGTACTGATTCTATGAAGATGAAATTGGGGCTGAGCCCTGGCGGTGTAGTGGTTGAGTGCAGGACTGCAGCCCACTGGTTTGGTAGTTCGAATCCAGCAGCAGGTCTCCAGGAGCAAGGCTGGGCCTCCCACTCCCATCAGAGGGCAGTGATGCCTCCCCCCCCCCCCAAAAAAAAGATGAAGTTAGTTTGGGTTTTGAGATCCCTTCACTATATCCCAAGTCAGTAAGGCTTCTCAATATCCAAGTATCCTCCAGCCTCACCTTTTGAAACTAAATTATATAGGTGACTCTAAGGTTTCATCTCAGTTGAGCAAAGGATTTCACCCTCACACCCATAAAAGAAATTAACACCCCAGGATGTGGAGAAATTAGAACCCTGTACTTTGCTAATGAGAATGTAAAATGATGCAACCACTGTGAAAAATAGTTCTGACAGTTTCTCAAAAAGCTAGATAAAGAAGTGTCACCAAAAAACCCACTGACATGAAGTCAATCTCAACTCCTAGCAACGTGATGTAATCTTTGCAGAAGTGCTTTTTTCTCTCTCAGAGTGGCTGGTGGTTTGAACCACTGGCCTTGAGGTTTGCAGCCTCACACTTAGCGGATGATGTCACTACAGATCCCTCATAATTGTTACATGCTATGCATATACCCAGGAAATTTGAAAGAAAAACACAAGGTACATATATACCATTATTGATTACGGTATTATTTATAATAGCCAAAAGGTAAAAAACCCAACAAACCCCCAAAGAGCCCAAGTACCCTTCTACAGGTAACTGGATAAACAAAATGTGGTACAAACAATGGAATATTACTCTGCCATGGAAATTAATCCCTGTTATCTGCTATGTAAAGGATGGACTTTGAAATAACAATGCTGAGTGCAGTTAAGTCAGACACGAAAGGGCAATTAATGGATATTTGTATCCAATTGTGGATATTTGTATGGATATTTGTATTCAATTGTGAAATATAGCTACAATGGGCAAATGCATAGCAACAGTGATTCCCACGAGCTGCGGGAGGCTGTGGGAATTACTGTGGAAGGAGTATGTGCTCTCCTAATTGAGGTGGTATAATAGTTTTGGGAATGCATAGTGGTGATGTAGCAGAACACGGTGAATATAAAAATGGTCCCTGAATTGTATACTTAAAATATTACAAACGTTTGCTGTTCTAATAATTTTTACCACAAAAGATTTAAAATAAAATACAAATCAAAATCAATTCATTTTAGACTCTGTGAGAAAGGTATCATGTGATTTTGTGATTTCTCCAATGTCTAGCACACTGCCTCAGTGTTTGCAATAGGAATGCATGGATTCTAGGGTTTATCTTTTTACTTCTGCCTACCTCTATGGAGATATGGAATGATAGTGCCCTTGCTTCACACTAAAAAGCAACCAACCAACAAAAAATATAATAACAGCGACAAAGCAACTACCAACAAAACACAAACCCACTGCTCTCCGGTCGTCTCAAACTCATACTAACACTATGATCCTATTCAACAACTGACTTATGGATTCTGCTCACAGTCAGTGCAAATAGTAGGTTAGTGGACTGTCAGTATTGGCCCTCAGTCCAGTGACACCTAACATGAGAAGGAAGGACACGTTTATTAGATAATTTTTGGAACTTAAGAGTCAGCGCTGAGGACGGACCTGGGGTTGCAGTCACCTGAGGCTGTGGAAACATGGGGACTCAAGAAAACGATCCACCGATTTCCATTGTGTGCCTTCATAGTGAGTGTTCTCTATCAAGAAATAAGTGCTGCGATTTTTGCAACTAGGTACATATGAGAAAAAGATCATTTAAAAGGGTATATTTTCAGGTACACACAAGTAAAAATAAAAAGCTTGTTCTTTTTTTCCCTAAGAGATCCCACTTAACACTTCTACTGACTTTTGAAAGATTCACCTTAGGGAACTCTACATAAACAGCAGTGATAATGGCTGTATGCTTCTACTCGAAGAGCACAGACCGAGAAATCAGATGCGGACGCCCGAGCGTCATCAAGCGGACACTTACACTCTCGCTCTGAAAAGGGTTCAGGAAGTTGCCCCCCATCTCGCCGTCGTCCCTCGGCGTGCCCGGCTGATTACTCAGGCTCATGTTGTTCGGAGAGTTCTGAAAGCAAGATGCAGAAAAGACAGCGTGGTTGGACATTTTAATTTCCCTCTTGCATTGCACTGTTCGAATATGAAGTCTACAGCAGCGACTCCAAGGGTAAGAGAGACTTACAACTTTTATCTTCAACTTCTGTCATACACTCTGCCGCATTCTTTGCACCTTGACAAGTACAAATGCGTTCCCAAGTGAAAACCCAAACCAAACATAAAACAGAATAGCCTACCCACATGGTTTCTCCTTAGTCTCAGAATCAATATTTATTCAATTTCCCGTCCTCAGCTGATGGAGTCCCTAAAACTCTGGAGCGCTGAAACCACACTCCCAGCAGGGGCCTGATGAAGAGCGGCTGCCTCCTGACAAGGCAGGGGGGACACTCACCTCGCCACGTACTTTTGCTAATCAGACTTCAGAAGGTCACCATTTAAACAAACATTTCCCTTCAAGTCTCAAGCACTTTATAGCATGATACGATCTTAGTTATTGGGGAGGAAGGAGGGGCATGAGTTATTAAGGATAAGAAATTCATCGTAGGGGATGTAAATTCAACATACACTTTTATGAGAAGAGAAAGGCTTAAAAGGAGATGACTTAAGAGCCCTTTTCTATCCTTATGAGTAAATTTACATTGAAACTTCCCTCTAAGATAAAAAGGCTAATACTAGTGATCTAATCAATTGCTAAGATAGCAGCATAATGCTATTTAAAATGGCTAGCATTACTACTGTAATTACTACTGATAAGCACCCAACAATGGGGA
>PVJH01011092.1:0-20515 GCA_004026705.1 Nesogale talazaci | reverse complement strand
AGATGTGTCCTCATGTATGACTGTGTTATGCTACGTGCTATGTGTTTTTGGTGTAATTAAGTGGGCTATCTTTTTTTTTGGGGGGGGGGCAGGGTGTCTAGGATGCTAAAAAAATGTCCCATGGCTGTGAGTTTGGCGTGGGTCTTGTTCTATTGCTCAAAGGTTTCATAGGAATGCTCCACTTTTGCACAGTGGGGGTAGTCTGGGTTCTGTTTTGGAAGAAGTTCCCAGATGTTTTAAGAAAATTGCTTAGAGGATTTTGACTTAACTAGAAACAAGTTATGTCATAACATTAATATTTTAAGAATGAGTTGTTCCCCAGAGAATATGTGCTTTTCCGGAATATGGTTAAGCTGTAAAGCCGAGACAGGTAGAGGAGCTGGTGAAAATCCAGCTTGTATCTTGTCATGCTGCGCACCCCACAGGGAAGATCTGAGAGCTGGCATCCTCTGAAGTCCACGGGAGCCTATGTGCCAAAGAACCGCTAGGGCTCAGCACACAGAATTAATAACATAAAGAGGAGTCTTCACTTTTTGATAATTTTCTTCCCTTTGAAAATGTTACTCAAGTTTACAGAAAAGCAGCTGTATTAAGAAAGGAATGTGGATAACTTGAACTCTTGAAAAAATAAATTTGAGTAAAATGTAACTGAGTGCATTATTTTACAATAAAACTTAAAATTAAAGTTACTAATGAAATAAGAAAGCATGTTTGGGTAAGAGGAATGATAATACTGACACAGGCTGAAAATGACAACTGCATTTAAATATGGTAAGATATACCTAAAATCTCACAGTCCTCTTGGTTAGGGCAGATTTCGGTCATTATATACACTGATAATAGCAGAATGATCTAATGTATGTGTGAGAACATTTAGGGGAACTTCTGGAAGCTGGCACCTTCTATGTGTCTGAGGAAGTGTATTGGAATGGG
This sequence comes from Nesogale talazaci, assembly GCA_004026705.1. Taxonomy (NCBI): domain Eukaryota; kingdom Metazoa; phylum Chordata; class Mammalia; order Afrosoricida; family Tenrecidae; genus Nesogale; species Nesogale talazaci. Next base: position 19,582 of record PVJH01011092.1, on the reverse strand, counting down.
CTATCTCAAGCCTGTGCAATGATCTCCCTGCAGGAGTCTACGAGGTGCCCTTGGGGAGACTGTCTCACTGGCTCTGACTGGGGTGCTCAGATGTGCTTCTCCTTTTGAACACTTAGCGGACTTCAAATCTGATGCCTGGTCCAGGGTGTTGCATATGAAATATTTAGAATAGGAAGTTACATTATATGATTAATAGTTCAAATATAAAACATTATCTTTGTTTAATAATTTCCATTTTCCATGTAACTTCATAGCATAGCAGTTTTGCACTATTCACACTCTTTTGATATATAAAAACACTGAGTGGACCATTAAAGGGCTACATCCAACATACGAAACATCTCTGAAACCTGTCCATCTTCAGCTCACTGGACTATTTTTGCAAAGCTTGAAGGGACAGGGTTGGATGCTTAGTTCTGGAAGTAATCTCTGTGAGCTCTAGGGAAAGCAGTCAGAGTTCCTCAGTGAGGATGGAGTTGTAGAGGTGGGCTGCCCATGATCACTGAAGATATTAGGCTGAAGGTCATGTTCACATCGGCCCTTCACAAACCAGTAGGTGGTGGTAAACAAAAGTGAGCACAGAACAGGCTGGGTGGGAGGCAGTGCAACGTATACATGCTCCATCTATCTGCCTGTAGTTGCATTTGGCATCACTGTTGGAGTGCCTAATAAGGGAGTAGGGCGTACAAAAGAACAGCAGAAAAAAACTGTTTTTGCCTACATAAGCTATGTGTGTACATATACATATATTCATGTGTTGCATATATATGTACACACATAATTTCCTCTGGCATATTTAGTTTGCTCAGGATCTGTTCAAGTTTATTTCGTTTTTTTTCTGGAATATGTGCTTCCATAAAACCTAAAACCAGCTGAGCCCTGGTGGCGCAGTGTTGTGTGCGGGACTGCAGCCCACAGGGTTGACGGTTCAAATCCAGCAGCAGTTCTCCAGGAGCTAGGCTGGGCTTCCTACTCCTACCAGGGCAGTGATGCCACACACACACACACACACACACACACACACAAAACAAACAAACAAAAACCTAAAACCATTGCCATCAAGTCAATTCTGCCAGGGTTTACAAGGCTGTGAGTCTTTACAGGGACAGAGCGTCTCATCCTTCTCCCAGGTTGGGTTGGGTTTGAACTTCTGACCTTGCAATTGGTAGCACAATGCTCCTTCTATTTATTTTTATGACCCCCCCCCTTCTGCTACCAGTATAAGTGTTAGCTCTGTTTGTACCTAGAATAAACTAATAGTTACATTACTGAAGCCTTTTGGATGAGGATTTTGTATTGATTTTGCATGGGCTACAAATGACAATTTTATTTATAGACTGTTGTTTTGATTGTGCTAGTCCTCAAAAGAGGTGCACTGGTGGCTTAAGAGGAGCCATAATGGATTAGTGGTTACAAGTTGGGCTGCGATGGCGAAACTGGCAGTTCAAAACCACCGGCCACTTTGGAGGAGAAGAACTGGGTTTTCTATTCCTGTGAACAGTTACAGTCTCAGAAACCTACCAGGGGTCACAATGAGTCATTACTGACTCAATGGCAGTGAGCTTTGAGAGCATCCTGGTTTCCAAAGAACTTCTACTGACCTCAGAGAAGGCAGCAAGTTCTCAAAATGAATAAAATGTTGGTTGGGGTTCTCCCAAGGTGTAAAAATTGAGCTAGAACACAGACTGGCACACACAGGTCATGACTGACTGATATCGATGGTTATTTATGGACTTATTTTTGAATAGTGTAGGATCGCTAACAGGGTTAAAGGTTCTAGAGGCCAGAAAGCTTCAGGTTGAGAAGATTATTTTTTGGAGGCACAGGAAGCTTGACTTTTTTTCAGTAAACATTTATCCTCATTATATTGGTTTAATTTCCTCAGTTACACTGGCTGAGCTTCTTGCGGGTAGGGAACTACCTTGTTTACCTTTGAAATCCCAAAGCCTGGCATAATGCCTCGACACATTTACGCTATCAAATGGGGGAACGCGGGCCAAATTATAAAGCACTTGAGCACAGAGATTATGTTTGTATTTAAAGAAGTCTTTTATATAAAATCTCCCATTAGTGCACAAGGCAATACCCAGTACACAAAAGTACACAATGGGTGGTCAATTAATGCTTAGAGAATAAGCAATACATCATTAGGCAAGAGAGAGGATTATCAGCAATAGGCAAAGTGTATGGGAAAAACCTTGAATCCAAGAATAGGAATGGGAAAATAGGAATCATAGAAGTAGCAATAGTTTGGGGTAATGGCAGATTTGAATGTGATGTTTAATTCATCATCATGACCCTAGTTTAAGTTTCTAAAGTGTTTGTAAAAGACTACGTAAGTTCCTATACAGAGTTATGTTTACATCTAATGTACAGGGTTATGAGGTTGATAGTGGAAATGCTAGGACAATGGCCAAAAGCAAGGTGGATGATCTCACCCTGTGCAACTGAGAGTCATCTTGAGATACTGGAATCTACATCTGAAATATGGCCTTAGAATCTTAATTGGTGACCACAAAGCAGCATAGAGCTGAGACCAACCGTCAGCGTTACCTGAGGTAGCCATCTTCGTCATGCTCCTCTTGTTTGCAAAGGCTTTCAGAGAGAAGGCTTTAATGGAGGGGTATGGGGGATCGTATTTTGAAAACAGGCTTTGAAGGCTCTCTATTATAAACATCTATTTTTAATGAACAAAAAGACTTTCCTGATTGTTTCCAAACACAGACAGCCACAGGCCTGCAGAACTCGTTAGGCCAGACAGCCAGGCAGTGTAGGGATGATGTTAGAATGCGAATGAAACTTTTTTTTTTAAGCTCGAAACCTTAATTTAAAATGTTTTTATCTAAATAAATCATATCTTCCTTGGCATCAGAAGGTTTGCATTATTATACATGGGTATGATTAGAAGAAGAATTGAAAATGAAGCAATCCTTGATTGAATTTCTGTATTTATCAATGAACAGCACACAGGCAAGAGTTAAGAATAAGGTACGTTAGTTCTTATTAACCACTCTAAACACAGTTTTGTCATCCATAGAACTATTAAAATTTTATCATGAACTAAACAGTATTTAGGCATAGTTCTCAAAAAAATATAAAGCACGTATTCAAATGATTAATTTGAGGTACTAAAACTACTGAAGGAGGAAAAATAGACACACTACAGGGAAGGGCCACTTTCCTACTTTTTGTAATGTAATTGTATTTTTGCTCCATGGGGGAAGTTAGAGTAATACTTGAGGATGTCAACATTGCCCACTGAAGGCTTGAATGACTAATGAGATATGTAAGTGCAATGTCCTTGTGATACATAATAATCTTTTTCTTTTCTCTCTTTACACGTTGCTTTAGACTTCTTTACGTTTTAAAAACACCATCCAAATCTATATCACTGCTTCACAAATATGCAACATCATGATATGATTAACTTGGCTAGGGCTTGAGAAGCAATTAATCATACATATATAGTGGCTCTTGTAAATGAATTTTAGCATGCTTAAGAACATTCGTACAAGACTTGTTTTTTATCATTTTCTACAGATTACATATCTTAGTTTTTTCAACTTCCACATAGCATAGCTATATCTGGCCTTTTATTTTCAAACTCTTATTTGAGAACATGATTCATAAGGCTACTCTCTAACTTTAACAAACGTGTCACGAAGAATACAATACTCATAGAGTAACAAAGAGAACATGCAGAACTCACCTTGGAAATACTGTCCATATCTCCTGAGCCTGTAATGAAATGTATAAAGAAAGCCTTTTTAAGTAATGATTTTACTTATAAAGTAACACTCCTTTAATTTAAATAAGCACAGTATTTTGCATTTTCCAATAATATGTCCATTTGGTTTTTTGATATGAAAAGAATCGTTCATCTTTTAAAATGAATCTGTATAGCAAATATAAAATCTCGTTCAAAATCACCTTTTATATTGTGGGGGTGGGAATTGTGGAATAAAGAAAACCATCATTCGGACCTCAAACTCACGGCCATCCAGTCAATTCTAACGCGGAGCAACCCCACAGGACAGGGCAGGTTTGCCCTGTTTGAGCCTGTAACTCTGTAAGGGAGTGGAGAGCCTCGCTTTTTCCCCCTTGGAGTAGAAAGTAGTTTTGAATTGCTGACCTTGTGGTTTGCTGCATAAAATTCCTGAGAGGGAAATAGCTAATTAAGTGGCTCGTTTATAGTTATCACTCAATCGAATTCTTAGTTTCTCCACAGTGTTGTTGTTACTAGTGTTGAATCAAGTGGAACTCATGGTAATGAGAAATATGACAGAGAACAATGGAACAAAGATTTTCTAGGTTGTCAACTACAGAAGCAAACTGCCCGTCTTTCTCCCACAAAATCGCTGTATGGGTTCAAATTTTTCACATGCCTGTTAGTGGCTGCACCCTTAACCATCACACTACTAGGGTTCCTGAACATACCAATAGATTACTAAATATATTTTCTCCAAATATATGTAAATTTGCTTCTGTAAATCTGTTAGATATAAAATGGAGAACCACAGCCTCCTCTACCCTGAGACCAGAAGGATGAGGTTTTGCTCAGCTACCACCACTACCACCACTACCATCACAGGAGAAGGTCCTTGGCAAAGTGGGAGGGGGAAAAGTTTGAACAAAAATTCAGAATGATTGGTCTGATACAGGATAGTGGAACCCCTGAACTGCAGCCAGCCCTCAGAGGCTTTTCAGTCCAGGAACTGAACCCATCCCAGGGGAACTCTCAGCCAAACAAGGCGCACGTCTCTAATATGAACTCTAACAACACCAGGAAGGAGTTTATTCCTTCAAACCTTCTGACAGAGGAGACGGAAAGGGCAACATTTGCTTCTCTACCCCCACCCCCCCAAAAAAGGATGGAAGGTATAGGAATGAAGGACTAATAGAAATGAAACACAGGGAGGTCAGGGAGAGTACTGCTTCACTGTGGACTATAACTAGTGCCCTTAATCAACATGGGTATAAATTGTTGAGTGAGTAATTAATTTTAATTTGCTCAAATCACAGTAAAAAGTTTTTATTTTAAAAAAGACATTTCCTATAATGCCTGACAATATAGTCTACTAACTCAGACACTACGTGTATAGGAGGGTTAAATGCAAAAGCCTTATAAGAAGACATCCATTTTACCTTTGCATATATTTGAAGCAGCCCTCACGGTACAGTGGTTAAGAGCTCAGTCAACTGTTCAACCCACCAGACGTTACACTCTAGGAAAGCCTGTGGGAACAGCTCTACTGCCCTCTAAGGGCTCTGCACCTCAGAATTTCCTGGAAAGCAATGGCTTTGGTTCTTAAATGTATTTAAGTAAAATGATAAACAAATTAATTCAAAAGTTTGACAGTGGAGATAGGTTTTTTCTAAAAAGGGTACACAGTTTACTGAAACCCCCTAAATCTCAATCATATCAATTTAACAGCAGTTGATTAATATTCACAGTAATCCATCAAAAATAAAAATGTTCTTAAAATGTAGTGCTGCATTTTTTACATTGTTTCTTGAGGCAAATGAGTAAATAATACTAAATTCTCAAGTAGGAAGCAAGGAGTCACACAAAGAACAAGGGGTAGATATATGTGACACTATCAGCTTCAGTTTGGACTATATTTGATAATTTATCTGATACAAAGTTATAGCTTTCAGTCAATAGTTACAAAGTGCTTATCAGTGTTGCTAATTTATAAATTAAAAGCCTAATAAATCGCTTAATATTGAATATATATGCAATTATGCTCACATATAAAAATATGCAACATTCACTGTAGAAAGTAATGAACCATATGCCAACGGCACATTAAATTTTTCTACAAATTTTAATCTAGTGGGTAGTCAAATTGAGAACTTTCTAACTATGAGCAAAATTATGTTTTATACTTGTTTTAAAAATAGTAATACTGGAAGGTGAATGATTTTGTAATAAATTAGAAAAAAATAAATTCTAGATCAGCAGTGTGCAGCAGACATTGTGGTGATGATGGAAACAGTTCTGTGCTGTGCACAAGTCACACGTGGCTACTGTGTACGTAAATATGGCTAGCGTAACTGAGGAACTGAGGAAAAGATTTTACTTAATTTTAATTCATTCAAGAAATAATAGTCATACAGGGCTAGTGTCCACTCTAACTGGTGAAGATCGGCAGAGTCAGTATGGGTCCCTAGCAGTGTACCAAGTCAGCAATTCACTGCAAATCATTTGATTTACTGAAGAGATACAGCTTCAAGGTAACAGAGGAGACACTTGCTGACCACAGGTAGAGGAGAGGGATGGGTGTATAACTTGTTATTCACAGGCCATTTCTCCATCCTTGGTAAAAATTATGTACCTTTTTTAGAAAAAAAAATCACAAACCTACCTCCACTGTCAACTTTTGAATTAATTTACTTATTGTTACTTAAGTACATTTAAGAACCAAAGCCACTACTTGCCAAGAAATTCTGTGATGCAGTGCCCTTAGAATAAGGCGACCAGATGTCCTGTGTTTTTTTTTTAACAATTTGTCCTGCAGTATTTTAAAATTAAATATATTACAATATGATTTTTACATTCTATGAACATTTTTGTTGTTCCAAATAGATCAAATTTTTAATCAAGAATCTCCCCTCTTGCCCCTGGGTCAATGGGGACCCACTTAAAATCTGTCACTTTACAGGGCAGTAGGGCTGTTCCCACAGGCTTTCCTACAGTGTGATGTACAAACACAGACTGCCCCTCGTTCTCTGCTGGAACGTCTGGTGGGTTGAACAGTTGACCATGTGACAAGTTGCTGAACTTTTAACCACTGTACCATGAGGGTTCCTTTAAACATATACACAGGTAAAATGAATGTCTTCTTTAGGGTTTTGCATTCAACCTTCCTATACAAATAGTGTCTGAATCAATTCTGTACTATCATCCCATTTCTCATTTTCTAACAAGTTTCCCTCCCCTTTTGGATATTGGACTTAATTGGGCATGAAGCTACATTGATGATGTATGTTTCCATCCATTAAAGTCATGCTACTTGTCATCTCTCTATCATATCCACAAAGTGAGCAAGCGCTCTAATGGCAGAATCATTCCAATTATCCAGAATATGACGACTAATTTGGAGAGAGACAAGCAAAAAAATAAACACAAGTGGGTGAAGGAGGACAATTGATGATGTAAGATTTGAAGATAATAATAATTATAACTCATCAAGGGTTCCTGAGGGGGGGAGGTAAAAAAATGAGGAGTTGATACCGAGGGCTCGAGTAGCACAAAAATATTAACATATTTACAATATCTTCTGAGATGGTCCGTAGTCTTCCAGAGCACAGAGAAACAAGTTGGGAGGGCTGTTGTGTCTTCTAAGAGAGACACGCAGGATACACATACTAACTGGCAATGGTTTCTTAAACTTTAAAACTTTGGCATCACATAGTGTAATAGGTTAAAACACTGGCATCACACAGTTTAATAGGGTAAAATACTGGCATTACATAGTTAAATAGGTTCAATATCTATGAACATGTGCATGGCTCACATAGTTCTCACATGTCTGAGTTTAACAGTCTCCAGTCACCTTAACCAATGTATTACTATTAGGTTACACTATGGGTCTGAGATCAAAGTTGAGCATTTGAAAATGAGGTGCTATACATAATGGAAACATTTTGCACATATCTACTATGTAGAACTTAACTTTTTGTTTGACTTTATGACTAAATATCATACTTAATATCCTTACCTAAAGAGCCATTCATGTGATGTGACTCCATTCCTCCTAATGCACCCATCGGACCATCGGACCCAGGGCCCATTGGAAACTATTAAAGAGTGAAGAAAATGCGTGTGATCACATTGGAAACAAGGGTGTACCTCAGTGTGACAGTGTTTACCCTTAACAGTCTGAAGACGCGTTCACAGCTAATTCTGACTTTCAATTTATGGATATATTTCCTCGACTCTTTTCAGCCGTGTGGATTCTCTAAGTGGACTGATGCATCTTCCTTATCTCGTCTCTGTCTGTGCTCCACTTTCCAGGCTAACCTTCATTCATATCCTAGTTTTGCTTCAGATATTCTCCCCTAGAAAGTCTAAAGCTCCCATTGCAAATGAAAGACACAGTTTCTTCCGGCCACTAACAATTTGACTCTTATATACCAAAGGTGATTCTTAAAAGCAGCAGCTAAATGTTGGCTTCCTAATAACAATAATACAACATTATTTTACAAATAGTGACATTTTTTTCTGAGCAGACAATGTATCTTTTTTCAAGTGGATCATAATAAATCATTTGAATTTACAAGTTAAATACATTTGACTCCTTAGATATAGGTGAATATAACTGAGTATTCTTGGAAATCTCACCAATTAAGTCAATTCCATGATAATTAGATATTCTATAGACTTTACATTTACACTAAACAAACAAAAAATTTAAACCCATGGGATATTTTTTTCATTTACAAATAAAACCTTGGATGAAATATCCAGTATAAAGCAGCTATGAATAGATGCACTAGGCTAGACAAGTGGTGGACAGAACTTTTCTCCTGTGGCTCCACTGGCCACTGGCTTACCACTCAGTCTTCCCCTCACCTCCCTGGAATCCTTGGGAGGAGATTTACAGACCAGTTTAAGGGCAAGTTCTGCATGTTTCCATCTTATTTTTACAGTCTATTGAAAACACTTGCTTTAAAATTTTTCCATGCCAAAAGCATCTTTCCCATGCCTTATGGTACAGCATGTTGAATATGCTGTGTGTGTAATTTTGTGGTGGTAATTACTAATCAGACAGGCTTTTGGGGGTGATTGCCCCCAGGAGACAACCATGTCTACTCTATGGTAATAGGATGGCCTTCCATCACTGAAAGCACACAAACCACATGCTTATAAAACTTCCCAAGAGAATGAAGCATATGTGTTGATTTTCAATAAACAGCTAGAAATATGTATGCTTTGATGGTAAGTCAAAGAGATTAACTTTGAACCAACTGTTGTTACTTGCCTTTTGTCAGAGCATAGCTGAGGTCTGGCTGTGAAATGTGTGGCACTGGGCCTATTAGTCTGGGATCTCTTTTGGTTTGCTCCCCGCCCCCCACCCCGCAGAGTGTTTTTAAAAAATACCATGATACTGGATGTATGTTTGATCACTACAACTCATAGCGTTATAAGGCTGGCTCAGAGCAAACATTTGCTTTTTTGACTACTGGTTTGAATGACATTTGAAAGACTGACATGTCCTTCTGCTACTGTTCTTGGCTCTCTTTATTTTTGTATCTTAATGGAACATAATTGGATCTGTATCAGTTTAGCGCAAACAGAAATGCCTTCAATAGCACATATTATTTCAAATGTTAGCAAGTAGTGAGATATAAAATTGGAGCCTGAAAAGAGCTTCCTCTAAAGACATAATTATCATATCCAACATGCTTTTTGTCATGTTCAAAATGCCATCAAGACAGTGCTGCTGGGTGTCATCCCACTGACTCCAACTCAAAGTGACCGTCTGTGACAGAGGGGAGCTGCCCCGGAGAGCTCCCTCGGCTGTAGTCTTTCTGGGAGCAGATGGTACTTCCAGGGCTCCTATTTTGCAGACACTAGTGAGATGAAAGCCTCCTTTTCTTGAAAAAAAAATTATATTACAAGAATGGTGATAATTGAAGGCACTGCTGTCCAACAAAAATAAAAGGTAAATAAAAAATGTGACCTATCTGAAAGTAAATTTAGATTTTTTTTTAATTTAGATTTCCAACATGGTCACTGATCGGTATTATCAAGCTGTTTCCAATTCATAATGACCCTAAGTACAACAGAGCAAAACACTGCCCAATCTTGTGCTGGGATTTCCTGTAGCTATAGTTTAATAAATAAAACAGGTGAAATGGATTGTAACATTTAATTTTATCCAATATCTAAAATTACAACTTCAACATGTAATAAATGTGTATGTTTTTTCTTTTTCTTTTTGGCATCACTGCTCTCTGGTGGTAGGAGTAGGAGGCCCAGCCCCACTGCTGGAATTGAACCTCCGCCCCAGTGGGCTGCAGTCCCACGCACAACCACTATGCCACCGGGGCTCAGCCCTAAATGTGTATGTTTAATGAGATATTTCACATTAAAAAAGCCAGCCTTTAATAAATTTAGTGTTTATTTTACATTTATAGGACACCTTAGTTTGGACTAGTCAGATTGTATGTACCCCAAAGCCACACGTAGCTACAGTTATCATACTGGACAAAACCAATCACATGTTTTACTTTCGTGTCCTCCTTGCTAGGAAAAAAAGGAATTATTTTATTGCTGACTTTGGGGCAATATGTTACATATCTCACTTTTCTCTACACTAACCTATGTATTTGCATATTAACTAGAATCTGTTTTAAATGTCATTTGTTGGCAAGCAGGTCTTAGAGGTAAATTTTTTTCACTATAAACTTTTTTTTTTTTTTTTTTTTGGGCATCACTGCTCTCCGGTGGTGGGAGCAGGAGGCCCAGCCCCTCTGCTGGAATCGAACCTCCGTCCCACTGGGCCGCAGTCCCGCGCACAACCACTACGCCACCGGGGCTCAGCCCTACTATAAACTTTTATAAAAATATAATGATCATAGATGTATTAATAAGAACATTTAGATTTTTGCTGTAGGGCTATCTCAGTTGTATATTTAAATCCCAGATGATTTCTGCTAGCCATAAAAAAATCCTATCCAAATTTTTAATTTAGTGCCATATAGGAAAATATAGATGAATAAATTAAGTTAAATTCAATGATGTTAAAAATGAAGTTAATCTAAATTATTACCATTAGTTATCTTTTTCAAATAGTTGGTATAAGCATTAAGTATTCTTTGGCAAAATAAGATTAGGAACCAATGCTTTCTAATTAAGTATATTCAGTTTTACATCTATATTCAGTGTTAAAATCTTTTGTTATTTAATATACTCATGGACTTTTCAGCCTACCATATAGAAATTAACTTGATTATGCATGTGTGTTATGCAATTAGGTCCTGGAAAAGAAAATATACAGTTTAGACAGGCTGAATTTCAAACACATAAAAAGAAAAAATCATATTTACATTAGGTCTGTTAGGTCCAGGAGGTACTGCATTCATTAAAGTATACATATTGTCTCCAGAGTTGGTTGAATCTAAAACAAATATTGTTTAATTAATAACCTTCTTTGTGAATCTATCACCAAGTCATCACAAAGTAACATTTAAAGAATATCTGGATACATATCCACATGATACCTGAAGCACTTGCGACAGTCTTTACAAACATCTGGCATTCATTTTCCAATTCAAAATTACCATTCTGAGGTTGTGAATTAGGTATGTGATATAAGGAACGATCATCTGACTAATTCTAGTAAGAAGAATATTACTTAAAAGTCTAAAAGGTTGTAGCAAAGTGTTATTTCTTGTAAAAGCATGGATACTTGATGCATTTCCTACATAAGCAATTATATGTGTAGATACAATAGGACTCATTTGAGTCAGATTCAGTAGATTTGAATTTCTCATTATTTCCTTATGTTTTCTACAAACACATCAATTTCAAAAAAGTTTATTTGGCTAATAATTATTAAAAGCTGGTGACATAGCTGGCTTAATTCAAAGACAGAGAGACTGAAGTAAGATTTTGCAATTAGAATGACAATTATCTTGCTTGAGGTAAAATCCAGTTTTTGATAGCACAACTCTTCACAAAATTTTTATTTATTTGATTTTTTTACTTTAGAATAAAATAAGTATAGAGAGCATATGGATATAAATGACATTTTAATATAGTAAAATTATAACATTCCATTTCTATTAGTTAATTCTTAATAAATCTCTAAGCATATAAGTTGTCTATAATGGAAAACCTAGGGCGAAAGGCTGAAAATTTTATATTGACGAAATATTAGTTGTAAAATGTAGCTTTCTGCATTTTATAATTATGCAGTTTCCCCAAATATAATACAGTCTATTTAAAGAAACAAAACGTTTCAAAACGCACTGAGCAAAACAGAAATAAAAACCCTTTGGTTTTCACAAGAGTGACCAGAGTGGGGGACAAGAAATTACTTTTCTTCTCTCGTGCAAGGACTTAAGATTCAATAAGCTTACTATTACAGAGTCAATGGTGTACACCAAAATATGGCATTTATAGATTCCTTGGAAACACAACCCCCCACTGTGAGTCTCATGGGAGAAGACAGCTTCATTTTTCACCTGTGGCTGGTGGGGTTGGATGGCACTTTGTAGTTAGCAGCTCGATGCCTAACTCTGAGCACGACCAGGACACCTTTATTTGGAAACGTTTCACTTTGAGATTAATATACCATGCTGTGGAAAAGCTGAAACTTAGAGGCTGACCCTCTTTTACTTATGCTAATCAAGAGCCCAGCCTACATTTGGGCTTCTGTTACACCCCTATGTTGCTGTCACAGAAGTACTGAACTACTAACTGCATGCGTTCGGCAGTTCAAACCCAGCAGCTGCTCTGAGGGAGAAAGATGAAGCTGCCTACCCTGGCAAAGACTTACAAAGGAAGGGTTCTAGGAGCTGGAAATATTCTGAAGGCTGTGGGTTTGGGTTTGGAAGTACACTCTACTGGGAGGCCAGGCTATTTGCTCTTTCTAGCATATAACTCACGTGTCCACATTATACTGTTCTTTCTTCACCTGAGCACATTCAGCTTCATCTCCTCCTAATAAAATTCTACTCACTAATCCAGGCCCATTTCAACTTGCCACGTCCTACCACGAAGCTCCCTGCCTTCCCACCCCCCACTTCTGAATGAAAAAAATTCAACCATTAGTAATTTTGCTTTGTCTCATTTTTTTTATTTCTGATCCCAAATAGGCTGTAATAAGGACATTGAGAGAAGGTAGAAGGCCATGCCTTGTTCATCTCATACATAGCGGGTAACAGGTTAACTAGTGGATCATTCTCAGCCACAGAATGTTACCTTTCAGAAAACCTTGGAGTTGCTTTATAAACATAGAAAATCTTCCATTTATGCCCCCCTAATTTTATTAGCTTTACTTCTGGTCAAAGAGCAATCTATTTAAGATGCAGAAATAAAAAGAAATTCCTTTTTATGCCAATTGAGAATATAATTTGATCTAAAAACAAAAACAAAACAAACATTTGAAGGAGGAAACAAAGTTGGGATTTTGACCAGAAATTTTCGAGGTACTATCTGGTTTTTCTTTTTCTTTAGAAAATAACTACAATAAAAGAGATCCTCAGGGGGACGGGTAGTGGTTGTCTCCCTAGTAAGGGAGTGAATGAGCCCTCTTTATACACAGGCCTCTGCATAAAGAAAAAAAAAAGGGTTTGGGAAAAAAAATATTAGGCCAATCCCTGGCTTGAAAGGGAGAATTATCAGATTTTTTGTGTTACTCTAAAACTTCTTTAAACCCTATATGGAAACATTTGTTAAGCACAAACTAATTTTTAAAAATATATAAAATAATATATTTCCTATGTGGCAAGATGAGCAATTGTTGTATTTCCCATGAAAACGTTTTGAGGACAGAGTTCTATGAGCCATTTGTAGACGTCTTTGAAGGCAGCTCAAACCCGCCAACCACTCCACGGGACAAAGATGTGTGGCAGTCAACTTCTGTACAGACTTACTGCTTTGGAAACCCTACAGGGCATTTTCACTCTGGTTTATAAGGGTGCTGTGAGTCAGCGTTGACTTGACAGCAGCTGGTTGGTAGGTCTAAAGAGTTAATGAAACAAAGTAACAATTTTTTTGAGGGGGCATCACTGCCCCCTGGTGGGAGTGGGAACCCCAGTCTTGCTCCTGGAGAGCTGCTGCTGAATTTGAACCACCAACCCTGTGGGTCGCAATCCCGCACACAACCACTACACCACTGGGGCCCAGTCCAAAGCAAACTTTTATATTAATTATGAAACTCATGCTTTTTCTAAAATTAAAAGTTTCAAATTTAAATTTTATTATTTTTAGAATAATTAAAGAGCTTCTTTTCGAGCTTCTCGATGTTTGATTTCAAGAAGTCAATGAAGAACACACAGATTTAACAGTAAAATTAAAATGATTTGCAATTGAAAAAAATCCCACCTTTTATATGAAATGCTTAATGTTGACAATAAAAGGAGCTATTTATTTTATTTGGAAGTTACATTGATCAAACTTAACCTAAATCATGTTTTTTTTTTTAAGGCATCACTGCCCTGGTGGTGGGAGTAGGAGGCCCAGCCTTTGGTCCTGTGAGCGGGAATTGAACCTCCATCCCAGGGGGCCACAGTCCCGCGCACAACCACTACACCTCCGGGGCTCAGCCCAATCATTTTCTCTAGTTATTAGATCTGTTACTTTTAAAATCGTGATAACATTGTGCTGAATCATTTCTCTGTGTCATTAGAATTATTTGGAGACAGTGTTAATCATTATATTCTATCATATTCCATAAACAATCTATTCAACAATTATGCTATAATTGCCTTATTTATGAAGGTCGTATCTGTAACTTCTCTCGCGTCTATACGAGATGTGCACTGTGCTATCTTGGGTTGTGCTGACCATGGCTAAGAGTGAGTTTGCTGTGCAACCAACCGAAATGAACCATTTCATGGCTCTTGATACAAGTTGCCCTGGGTATTTTCTAGGGAGATTTTGCCTATATACACTTCTCCAAGTATCTAAAATAAGTTTAAACAATAAGGAAATATGAAAGTATATTCCAGTTTAGAGGATTCAAAAGCTTTTCTCATCACACAGCAGATTTATTAACTATTGTTAATAAATACCTATAAGCATGTAGGGTAAGTACTACCTACCATAAGGAGATCTATCTAGTTTAGCAAGAGGAGAGATATGATGAGCTGAGTTTGTTATTTTGAACTTAATGAATCCATGCACGTTATTTTTAATCACGTAGAACTTTCCTAAATGGTATAATGTGTTGCTGTGTTAGTTTCAAAGGAGTCTTTTCATTCACAATTACTGTTTTATGGTACCAACTACAGGCAATGCATACAAGTCCTACTGTTTTCATCTTAAGTATGTTATTCGTGCAACAAGAATTTTCCATATGCTTCAAGCAGTTTGTACTGGTTCTTCCTTCCTATTTGCTACCTCTATTTTACTTCTTTAAACTTCACAAGATAATGAGCACTATTAACCTTCAAAACACAATTTCTGTATCTTGTGATTTTCATAGTCATCGACCACATGACTAATACTAGTACAATACCTGCAGGACTAGGCATGATGGGTGTTCCTGGTGGGCCTCCCCCTCCTGGAGGACCCTAGATAATGACACAAAATTTTGTTATGGGCAAGGTATTTCATTAAATAATGAAAACAACAACAACAACAACAACAAGGTCAAGACTTATTTCTATAATAAACCAATTTGAAAATAACTGACAAAATGTTATTTCCTCCACAATTAATTTTCTTTGAGTGCACAATCATTTCAATATTATGCAAACCATAATTTAGCTTAAATATGTTGAGATTGTTTTGACAAGTTTCCAAAAACAATGAGACTGTAACACTAATTTATTATTCATGACTTAATCACATCAGCTATAATGAGGTTAAGAGGAAACCATTTAATAGGGTCTTTACAAATCCATAAAATAGAATTGTGTCTATGATTTACATTTCTGTTGTTCCCTTAGTATCATTTGTTTATATAAATATTAATTGTAATCTTAGTGATTTCCATTTTTGAAAATATATCGATGCTCTTTGTACCTTCTCTCTGTCAGCATCAAATGCAACACTATACCTTCAGCCATCATAACAATTAGAAATGAAAAGCAATGTTAAGTACTTCTGAGGTCTACTAAGGCTGTAGGCTACATACCCAACCAAAATGGAAACTGGGTTATTCTAAAGCTACTTCAATTATTTTGGACAACCAACATAGATAATTCAAGCCATGGAATTTAGATTTTAAATCATTCAGATGCTCTATGTATAATTATAAAATTTATTAATTGGCTAAGGTCTTGCTTCATTTTAACTGCATAGACACAGCAATTACTCAAATGATACACACACTATTTAATAAACAAATCAAATTTCCTTTAAATGCCATTGTGTCACAAAAAAGTCAAGTTTGTTAAGTGATTTAAAATGGGTTCTTTAAAAAAGGTCAAGTCTACAGACATACCATGCTGAATGCTTCTCATCTAATCTAAAAAATGGTAAAAAGTCAAAGAGTGCAAGAAGGAAGGGAAAGTTTTGAAATGGTGGTAGCAATTGTACAATACTTTTTGATGGAATTGAACCATGACATGACATATCTGTAGTAGCTCCCAATAAAGTGGGTTTTTTGGGGGGAAATTTTAAAAACTTTGACTTTCATTCCCTCAACAAAGATATAAAAAATGGCCAAAATGGCCAAATTTTCTTAGTGTGCATAGCTTACATACACAATAAGTATAACATTCACAGATCCCAAACAGTGTTCTTATCACTGTGCTAACAAAAACTCTTTTTCAATGAAGAAAAAATATTCACTGACATTCATTCTTCTTTAGTAACCCTGTTATCTTCATTTCAGTTAGTTATAAATCTCAAAAAACTTTTTAGTAAAGATCTCTCTCTCTCTCTCTTTTTTTTTTTTTACCATTATTCCCCCTGCTTCTTTGTGACTTAAATATTGCAACAAATTTTCATCTATTATGGCGAGGGAATATGACAAGAATTAAAATGTAGCGATGATTAAAAGGTCATTTGCAAATTCAAGAAGGAACATAAAACTTGCTAATTTAATTTGAGGTCCATACATATTTTTGGAAAACATCTTAACATGTGCTGATGAAGAAAAAATTTTAAAGTAATGTTTTGACTGTCTATGAAAGACTAAGACACTACTACCAGGCGCCCCAAATTACTAGTCATTACATTGCTGCTTGATTCACTTTGTGATTGGGAGAAAGTTTACTGTCTTTTTAGACTTTGTGTGGAGAAAGTGGTATATGGGGGGGAGGGTTTGATGATTTTCCTGGAGAACTGCATATTCAAGCCCATCATTGTGTAAGTGGGGACGGCTCTCTTCTGGACAGAGTGTATTGTACTGGTTACAGAAACATACGCTGAAGTAAAACATAGTACTTAGGGCAATGCTGACCAGATTGATAACTGTTTCACTAATGAACATCAACATATGTACTGAGGTTGGCAGACGAAACAACTCAATTCAAATCAGATGTTCACTTCTTGGCCAATACACAGGGGCTCTTCTTAACATCTGGATGACTATTTCATTGCCCAAATAAAACGTAACATCAATTCTTATGAGCAAACAAACCCAAATGTACTTACTACATAATTCCCAGGAGATGCTGAGGAGTACGGTATCTAGAACACGAACAGGACGAGAAAAACACACACACGTTTTGATTCATGTGACAATATGGAGAGGGACGGGCAATGAATTTACTCCCTGACTTTTATTAAGTTTTAAAATATTTCCCAAAGGATGATCAAGATGAACTACCGGTATTTATATCTGCTTGAGTGCTAGACAATATGAAAACTACAATATTATCTTGGATTTACAAAAAGACAACAGATTTTAGTCAAGAGGAAGTTAAGAGTTACAACTTCCACTGATATTGGTTTCACAGCAGTCGTACTCCATGCTCAGTATTGATGGCATTTATTCTGAAAGTAGAAAAGTATGTTAAGAGGGGACTTTCAAAAGTTCAGGGCAGATGGAGTTAAAAGAAAATGAAATTCTCTCACAAGCTTTTTGAAGCCTCCTCATATTAATACAGCTGAAAACGAGAACTAGACAATTTCAAATTAGTGGTCTTTAGACATGCACTTCTAGCCTGTATGCATTTTGGGAAGCATTATTTTTGCAAAGGCACATTTCAGGCTACTACATTTAAGCAGTACAGGTCAATACTTGATAATATAACCCTTATCTTTACCCGCCTCCCCTAGCTAAGAGGAAGTAATATAATGAATGAAGAGGAGTTTGTCAATATCAGTCCCCCAAAGACTATTGCTTTGTGGGAAGCGGAGTTACACATTCTCCTTTTCCTTCACCTCAAGCTTTCAGACCAATCTTGTTTCTAGATATGAAAAGATAGAAATATGGCATTTTTCTGATAATCTAAGATGTTAAAAACTAGAAAATATACACAGGGGGGCTCCAAAAAGTTCTTGGGGGAAATAATCCATTATCTTTTCACTTCATTTTCCATGAATTTTTGAGGCCCTCTCATATACTGAAAATTAAGTCCTTGAGCATCAATATTAACCAAGTTAAAGCCATGTACTGTTTTCTTTTTCACATAAGCTCAATAGGCTGAGGAATCAGAGAGGAGATATTTTTACCTTGGTCTGAAAAGAGGCAATAAGCTACTGTACCCGAGAGTGAGTCAAACAGCCAGGGCCAGAGTGAAAACTTTTCTATAGTAAAAAGTCACAGTGCCTGTACCTGAAACTTTCCTGCCATTCAAACCTTTGGGAAATAAATGAACAATCAATCTATGGAACTATAAAGTAAGCATAATAAAAACCCTACGCTGTTGCAGTAATACCTAGATTCTTTTCAGAAAACATGAAATTATTTGAAAAGATTTTTCTCATTGTTTCGTGTCCTTGCTTTGCCTCAAGCACATACCATTTGCCTCAGAAGCCCCTGCTTGGTCTGCCAACGGGTAATTCAACCCTGCAGAAAGGCAGGCTGCACAGTGGACATATAGTGAGATGCAAACCCTTAGGTCTGCAGTTCAAAACTATCACTTGGACTATGGGGGAAAGACAAGGCTTTCTCCTCCCACAAAGAACTACAATCATGGAAATGGACAGGGGCAGTTGGACCTTGCATTGCACGGTCACGATGAGCCAGGAATGATGCGATGGCTGACTTTTTTCAATGACAAAGACTACTTTCACAAGAGTACTGCGCCCTCTAAAGCACTAGGCAAACAGCTTATCCTTTTGAGCTCCTTTTAAGGCCAAGATCTTTCTGCCATCCTCTGCTTCTCATGGCTTGAAACTTGTGCGTTTGCCCCTCCAAATCACCAGTTTATCTTTTAGCTCACAGGAACCAATTTTCATCTCACTGTGACCTCTTAAAAACGTTGGAAAGCAAGGATGTTCCTTTGAAAACTAAAGTGCACCTGACCGAAGCCGTTGTATTTTCAATCACCTCATATACATGTGGGAGTTGGACAACGAATAAGTAAGACTGAAGAAGAATTGGTGCATGTGAATTATGGTGCTGGCGAAGAATACAGAAAGTAACACAGATGGCCAAAAGAATAAACAAATCTGCCTTGGGCGGAGTACAACCAGAATGCTCCTTAAAGACAAGGATGGTGAGACTTTGTCTCATGTATTTTGGACAAGTGGTCAGGAGAGAGCAGTTGCTGGTAAAAGATAGCATACTAAGTGTAGGGGCAGCGAAATTTGTTTTCTCCCTAACTTCAGTTTTTCCTCACTTTTCTTTTGCCTGCCAAGCTCTTTAATTTTGGCCTGTACTCACTGTTTCTACTTTGTATTTTCCATGTCCTCAGTAAAATAAAAACTTGGCTCCTATCCTCATTATTTTATTTAACCTACACTTTTGAAAGTTACCAGCAGGTGTGAGAGTCTAATGTGTTT